>VZRS01014313.1:356692-454800 GCA_013398055.1 Ifrita kowaldi
GGGCCCGTTTTTGGCGGGCATTTTTCGCGGGCATCCGGGTACTCGCCTTCACCAGCCAGCGTGTGAGGGGTGGGGGCGGAGCTGCTCGCAGTCTGATCTCTGCCCTGACTCGCGGCCCGGTGAACCTTCTCTGGGCACAGGGCAACACCGTTTTTGTAAGAATTTTCTTCACCTCATTTATGACATATGTTGAGGCATACATACTGGCCCCTCTCAGAATGCACAGTCAGCCTCACGCCTGCTTGGACCTGGGCATGTGGAGTTGTGTCAGCCTTGCCTCTCTCGGGCTGTCACTCCGGCAGAATATATTCTCCTTGCACACTAAACATATCTACTGAATGTTCTGGTCCTGCTGCCTAAAGAAGTTTAGGATAGTGCATTAATGTGGAAAGAAAACAGTGCTTTGTAACAGGGGGAAAAATAGCGCTTCGTGTCAACATATCTCTGGCACAGTCATAGTTTCAGTGAATATGAATCAACTCACAAATCATTGTTGATGACCTTATCTGCACTTGTCACATCAGCTCAGAATTGTGTTTGGATACTGCAGCTACCTATCTGTCTAGATGACAGATGTCAAAATATTATCCATTTTTTGTCAAAAGGTGCTGGCAGCTGCCACGGTGGAGGTCTCTGATCTAAAAATACTCCCACATCTTGTGAAATATATCAAACGTTTCCCTTCAGACTAATTGGAATCAGAAGTCAAATCATTTATATCATAGCATTTCCAATGAGGAAGGGAAGCTGCTGCCCAAGAAATCTGTGGTTTATCCAGAACTTGCTTTGGACCACAAATGGGTTTCTCCAGCTTCCAGCCTGGAGTTTTTACAAAGGACTCTTTTAACTGGAAATCTTTTAACTGGATTTTTACAAAGGAATCTTTTAACTGGAAAGAGTAAAACAAAATTTACTAAAGACATGGGGGATTTTCAAGAAAGGAATTTCCATTTCATTGAGGTCTTTAACAACAACTTTTACCTTTTCATTTTAGTTTTTCTTCCTGTGGTGGAATGAACATGATTTTGTGCATTTACATTCCTTCCTTCCTTCCTTCCTTCCTTCCTTCCCTCCTTCTTTGTATTATACTATAACAGAATAGTTTGGATTGGAAAGGGACCTTCAAGATCATCTTGTTCCCATGGGCAGGGACACCTTCCACTAGAACAGATTGCTCCAAGCCCCAGCCAGTCTGGACTTTAACACTTCCAGGAATGAGGCATCCACTGCTTCTCTGGGTAACCTGTGCCTCACCACCATCACAGTAAAGAATTTCTTCCTGTTATCTAATGTAAACCTAATTTATTTCAGTCTGAAGCATTCCCCCTTGTCCTGTCACTTCAAGATCTGGTAAATAGTCCCCCTCAGCCTTTCCTGTAGTCTCCCTTCAAGTACTGAAAGCTCGATAATCCTGATTCCCTCAGCCTTTCCTCATAGGAGAGGTTCTCCAATCTTCTAATCATCTTGGTGGCCTCCTCTGGACTCGCTCCAACAGTTCTATGTCCTTCCTCTGCTGGGGACCCCAGAGCTGGATGCAGCACTACAGATGGAGTCTCACCAGAGCAGAGCAGAGGGGCAGAATCCCCTCCCTTGACCTGCTGCCCACGTGACTTCTGATGCAGCCCAGGACACATTCGCCTTTTCAGGCTGCAAGTAAATATTGTCATCTCATGTCCAGCCTCTCATCCACCAGCACTCCCAAGTCCTTCTGGGCAGGGCTGCTCTGGCCTGTTCATCCCCATCCTGGATGGATATCAGGGGTTGCCCTGACCCAGGTGCAGCACTTTGCACTTGGTCCTTTAAGCCTCACGTGAAGCACTCCACCTGTGGCCTCACCAGCTCTGAATAAAGGGGAGAGATCCCCTCTCTCAGGCTCCTGGCAATACTTTTTCTGATGCAGCAGAGGATTCCATTCACCTCCTTTGCAGCAAGGGCACTTTGCTGCCTCATGTCCAGCTTGGTGTCTACCAGAGCCCCAGGTCCTTTTCTGCCAAGCTGCTTTCCAGTTGGGTGTCCTCCAGCAAATATTGGTGCATATGCATGTCTGTACACAGTCCTGAGATCATCCTTCGTACCTAGTGAGAAGAGATTTAGACTCCATGAAATGCAATGGTTAAATTCCCATCACTTCTTTTCTCACTGTCACTGGAGCCAGGATTACTTCCTTGTGGTTATCCCATATAGTTTTTAATCAAAATGCCCATTAGTAAACATGAGGAATGTGGTCCCATGGGATTCAATGGGAGTCAACATGACTGTACCAGCATGTAAATAGCAGGATTAGTGTAATAATGTTTAAAGACAAAATATGACACAGTGGGAGACAGCAACAAGAGAAAATGCAGAGGCTGAAAGAAGGCAGCAAACGGTGGTGATACAGCACTTCACAGCAGTGTCCCTCTCACTGCCAAGTCTTCTGCTTATTTAGAGCCCTGCATGTTATTTGGTCAAAAGGGATCAGAAGACCCATGTTAGGAAAATGGTAGGCATTGAGCAATGCTTTCAAATTGTTGTTCTTGATTTAGGGGAGCTATCTGGGATTTAGAACTTCTAGGGGGATCTCATTCTGATACCCTTGTGGACTATTTTCACTCCAAGAGTGAAATGAGTCTCACTCATTTCCTTGGACAGAGAAAATAACTATTTAACAAGAATAGAACTAAGTCAACCCCCTGTGTATCAATGAATTAAAAAATCATTGCTGATTCTTTACAGATGCTCTAATTCAGGAGAAGGATGCAAAAGGTTGATAGAAGGCAGTGGGGAGTTTCAAAATAAAGACTTGGGTGATTAAAAAAAATCCTTTTCCATAGTATTAATTTTGCATCAATTCATTTTAATGGTTTTGATTGCCCTCAAGAGGTCTGGCCTAAAGCAAAGGAAACTAATCACAGGAAATTTATGTTGCTTAATTTTGACCTTGCTCAGATAGTAGAGGATTATGTGTCTGAGTTTTGTGACCTGTCTAGGACAGGCGCTGAAAATGGAAACTGGAACACAGACAGAAAAAATTATACGAGACCACAGGAAAATAATGAGAAAATAGAAAGTAGAACAGAGGCAAAATTATACGGAAAAATTATAGCAACATGAAGGTCCTAAAAGTAAGGTGATATTTTGAGTTCATGTAATCTAACAAATATGCCTTCAACATGTAGGAGTGTACGATTTTCTTGGCAACATGTTAGATGATCGATTGTTCCAGAAGACTTTTCACATCTCTGTTGAATCACTACAAAGAGCTAGATATTTCTGTCCTTCCCTTTCATTTTCTGTGTTTTCTTAATTGCAAGGCATCAAGAGTTTGCAAAGCAATGCAGGTCTCTGTGACCTGTGCTGGGAATAGCCAATCTCCATATGTATAAGGGACTCAGTTCTTCTCTTCTGCTTGATTGGAGGCTGTGGCAATATCCTGTCCCCTTCACATTACCTGTAGAAATGAGGAGCTGGGCAATTTGCCCACATGGGTTAAAACCGGGAGCATGGTTACTTTGTACCTCAGTAACAGCACAGAGCAGACAAGGCAGATAGACCACTCTGGTAAGGGGATTAGTCCTGCTTGTTTGGTCCCTCAGGCATCCAGAGAGGACCCTTGCATTTTCACAGTCCTTGCCTGGGCACAGTTAGGAGGCAGCTTGGGAGGAAACTGCTCCCAGAAGGCAGATGGAACTGTGGAAAACAAGGTTTATCTTGTCTTTGACCTGTGCTTTGCAATTGGCTCTCAGGGCCAGAGACCAGATCTTGATCCTGTTCTGCAAATTGAGAGACAGCAGCTTCCACTCTAATCCAGACTCATCCTTGCCGTAGCTGTGTGGCCTCTCAGAGTCCTTATGATGTGACTTTTACTTCTTTGCATGAATTTGCCATTTCATTTATGTCAGCTTGATTCTGGGCACTGTAGAGAGAGAACACAGAAAAACAGATGGGTGTCTTCTGTCAGGAGCTGTCCTGGCATAGATCCCCATCCCTGTGTCTGATGTGCCTCAGAAACATTGCCTTCAAGGTAAAATCATCCTCATTACTCTCTCCTGTGAACACCACTCCCCAGGGACATGGCAACTTTTACTCTATGATTGTTATCCCCTTGCCTTCTCTCGATTTCCAGGGGGCTTTTTTAAATTCAAAACTGCATCTTCATTCTTTGCCAGATTGAAAAAAAAAATGTCCTGACTGAAGGAAAAGACCTTAAGTGAACTCATTTTAAAACCATCATTTAAAAGATTTGCTACAAAATGGTGTTTCAATCCAGAATGTCATTTATTTCATGATGTAAGTAATAGAAGTGATCATGTGACACATACTGTGTTATAAAATCTTATAGCACCACAGTTTGTGAGAAAATATGATAGAAAACATTGTTATCTTTGTAATGCCTATGAAGCTATTACACAGGAAAATAGATGTGAGTAGATATTGGAATGATTTTAAGCTCATTTCTGAATCATTCCCTCATGCTTGAGTAAAATACTTGGACATCTTTGATGTTTCCAGGAAGAAGATAAGATAAATACTAAATGTACTCATTACAGAACTAACCCTTGCAAGTCTGCTCCTCACATTAGATTTGAAGCACTGAAAACAAAAAGACTCAGCTCTCAAAAAAATCACCACTGATGACATGTCTGTTGTGGAATGTGTCCAAAACAGTTTCATTCAACTTATTGTATTTATCAATGTATAAAATTTTAAATGAAAACTCAATGCATCACTTTTTTCCACAGTTAGTTTAATGCATTTTTTTTAGAAGGAGATCTGGTTTTTATAGTAAATTCACCCTTTAGTGCTCAAGTTTAAAAAAATATATGAAAAGTCGTGGGTTCATGGAACACTTTGTTCTACAGGGATATCTTTGTTAAGATACATTGATCTGTATCTTTGCAGTTTCTTTGGTAGTCAGATACCACAGCTGGGATGCACATGCATCTGAGTTAAATCACTTGGATGGACAAATATTCTGTGAGCACTCTTTCAAGGGTATCAGTGTAAATGAGGTTATACTGCACAATTCAAATGTCTCTGAAAAATCATGACCTTGAGTATCAAATTCTGTTTATGTGTTAACTTTGGCATTTACTGTATGGCACACAGAACCTGTGCAGCTGCAAGTAGTTTAAAGTCAGTAACTGGAATATTTCCCCCTATCTTAATGGAGATCAGAAAGATTGATGCACTGGCTATCCTGTGCTATTCAGTTGAGTCTTACTTAAGGCTTGGAACAAATTGCATTATGTTATGCTGCATCTTCTTTTCTTGGGGTTTTGTTGGTTGTGGTAATTTCCGGAATTATTTTATTCCAGCAGTTAAATGACACAAAAACCTTGTGGACAGAAGTAGATTTTTTTTCTGTCAAATTTAACAACAACAAGAACAAGAATAATATAATGCGTTATTTCCATTTGAGGTGTAATTTGAGGCTCGTCGTCAGTATAGAAGTTTCAATCTACCTGTTATTTTCCCTAGTGGGAGTTTTTAACCACATTTCATAATCAGATTCACCAACCATTGACTAACTGGGGATGAAGCCATGGTATTATTTTAGTTTTTAAGTTGCACAAAATATTCAAAAGGACAACAAAAATGGTGCTCAGTCCTAGTGGCCAGATTTGAATATTTCTTTTCTTGCTTCAGTGCCTATTGAGACATTCAATTCAACCACAGCATTTACACTGGGAAAGCACAGACAACTTCACACCAAATTCCTCAGAAAATGAGATGATGCCAAATAATGGTCACATCTCTTCATAATTTTGTTCTTGGAAAGAATTTTTGCACTAAAGGCAATTCAAGTTTCCATTACTGCCAAGAAAGTTGTGTTTAAATTAGGGAGCAGAGGTCACAGTTCACAAAAATATTTTGAACTGAATATCTGAGCCATCAAAACTTAAGATTCTAAGGGGAAGGTTAAATATTAAATTAAGATTCTAAAGGGAAAAAAAGAATATTTTTCTTTTTTTTAAAGCACTAACTCCATAACTGGTTCGGAAACGTATTAGCCATGTTATATACCACAGAGTGAATGGAATGGAATGGAAATCCAGAGTACCGAAAGCTGTTTACAAGTATGCCACCCACTGGTCATAATGAGGGACTGAAATGACGTGGAGAGTGACATTCATGGGTGTATGGTAAGAAGTGACAAGCAATTCTGAAGTGAAAGGTCAAACTGTCAGTCACTTATGGCAAATAACCATTTTCGAGGACTCTGATGTCCATTACTTACAGACATTCTGGGATGGAACCCAGGCAATATAGGATGTGTAATGATCTCAGGGGTTTGATTTTCCATTTATTTTTTAAAAGAAAAATATTTAATGGATTTGGTCTCAGAAGAGGCACTGTGTTACAGAATATACTGGAAGAAAAAGGTGTTTACTGGAGAAAGTCTGTCAGGAGGTTGAGGTTTATTTTCTCCCTCTTCAGTCACATCAGCTAAGAAAAGGATATAACAAAGACCAAGTTCTCTTTGTGTTATGCTAAATATAAAGATTGCTACTTTAAAATAAAAAAAAATACATTTCTAGTAGATAAAATAATTTTAAAATGTTTTATAAGACATATTATAGCTTGTACAGCCCTTAAAGCATTGGCTGTTTTCTATGCTCACTGTAGCCCCTAACTAGACTTGTAGGTACAGTGGAGGAGTGGAGAAACCAGACCAAGGCCCCAGATAAAATAGCATTTTTTATTGTCTCTAGTTCTAAGTAAAAATCTTGGAAGAAATGTCATACTTGTCCCTCAAACAGAAGATTGTGTTCAATTTCTCCACTGCCTTCTTTTGATTCTCTCATTACTTTATTTTTGAGATAAATCAGAGCATTCCTGTCTTCCATACTGCTGGCCTAAGGGAAAATATAGGAGTTATTAAGTACAAATGAAGATGACAAAAATTCACCATCATCCATTGCAAATCTGAAATTTCTGTGGTGAATTAATCAGATCAACCCATCTCTTTCCTGTATGTATTAATGGCATGTTACCAGGGTTTTGGGCTCTAACTCACACATAAATGTAGCAGAAAATTTGCCAACTTCCTCTTCTTAAGCTGTTGCATTACAATTGATTTGGAAACACCGTTGCGAGATATTGCTGGAAATCCTTACATGGATGTTATTTATCTTCTTCCGCAAAAGAAGAGAAAAATACATGAAGAAAATCGCCCCAAGTAAAAAAAAAAACTGTAAAAAATCAGAGTGGCCATTTTCTTTCTTTCACTGTCACATTTACTGCCCCTTACCACCCGCCCTGTCAGTTGAGTGCAAGTATTACAGATTATTTTAGAGAGCATTTTATCTGAAAAGAGTGATGTCTCTCAGAAACTTGAGGAAAAGAGCTGAAAAATAGTTCTGTGCAGTCAGTATTCTCAAGCAGGGTGGAAAAGAGTGTGCCAGACAGAGTATGTGTGAACTCATAACTTCCCATTCCTACATTTATAACACTTAATCAGCATCACAACACTCCATATGACTGTCAAACAGCCACAGTATGCTTAATTATTCAGCTTTGAATTTACACCATATTCTGGTTGTTTTGCTTAGCTCTTTAGCCCAGTGGAGATAAGAAGAGTGGCCACCTCCTCTGACCCAGGTTCCTCCTGCCCAGATGCTGGAGCCCAGCCCAGCTCCCCAGGGACCTGGGGCCTCTCCCAGGCAGAGCTGCTGCTTTCCCATTTGCAGGTCCAACCAGAAACGGAGCTGAGCATGAGTTCCAGAGACAAACACACAAGCACACACACAGAGCATGCTGACATGACCAGTCTCACTGGCTGCCACCGGCAAGATGCTGCTTTCAACAGCACACACACACACAGGACCCAAATAACGCATAACCGAAGCCAGCCAGGTCCCCTTCCTCCTCTTCGGCTGTTAAAGATAGAATTCAGTAGTGAAGGCAGCCATAGACCACTCGATGGTCTCATAAACCAATGTCTGTCCCTGGATTGCTGCTTTAGTATATAGAGAAGACACCCAAGTTGATTTTTCTGTAAAATAATCTTGTGGCTCATAATTTTGTCCTATCAGCTTAATGATCTGTTTCACCATAAATATTTGCCATCAGACTGTTACCCTGTGACTTAGCAGTTTGATCAGGAAGCTATTCATATTCTTCCTTTTCATATTCTTCTACCAGAGCTTATGATTGTCTAAAATTTCTTTTGCTTTGCTTGAAACTCTAAAATTTATGTTGGATTAAAATCATGGACTGCTTTAATTAATATTTTTAACTATAAAATGTTAGTTCTTCTGACATTGTTGGACTTGTTTATGCAGCTGTGTCTGCAAAGGATACAGAAAGGGTAGTTGTGCTTTAAAAATAAGTTAGCTAAGTAATACCCTTGTTTCCTAATGGGAATATTGCAGAATAAGTAAATGGGCTTCCTATGGAGGCCTAAAACGAGATGGTAACAGCATGTAAAGGACATCGCCATATCATATCCAAAAAGACTTCTTCCTCTATGGATACAGTTTGGGAAGAGGCTTAAAGTCACAAAGGAAAGCTTTGATCAGTGTTGAGTGTGTTGCAAATGCCACTTCTGTTGCAAGAACAAAAAACTTTTCATATCGAATAAGGGTGCTGTCAATTTAAAATTATATATCCTTGAGAAAAATGAGTAAGTTCCTGTTCCCAGAACAGGTCTCTGTGTTGCGTGTCTCAGGTGAACATGGACAGATCTTATTTCAGGTAGGCTATGGCTATGCACACCCTCCTGCAATAGTTACATGATCTGAATATGAGTTTCCATAACACAGGAAAATACTTAACCTGAATATTTAATCTGTTGTCCATGGACACTTTTTTCTTCTTCCTGCAGGTACTTTATTTTAAATAATTTTGAATAGTTGTCTGAACACAAACACAGAAACCCTTGTGACTAGGAAGTAATTTGGGCTGAAAAGACTCAGGTAGTTTATAGTTCAATCTCCTGTTCAAAGAAGGCTGAGCTATGGGATTGAATCAAGCCACTCAGGGATTTATCCCAATGGCAAATATGTACATTGGGAATTCTACTACATTTCTGCTGACAAGGTTTTGCTGTCATACTTGAGGAGCTATAAAGAATTACCCATCAATTTGGAAATCATGTAAGTGCAGCAAAGTCCTGCAAAGAGGACCAACTCTCGATTTTACAGAGATAGAGGAAATTTAAGAGTACAAAAGGCAACTTCTGGGACACAAAACCACATCTAATCCAGTAATAGAAATTTGAACACTTAGAGAAGGCATATATATCATCTAAACAACAGAGTAAAGACAGCACCTTAAATTTGCCAGTTTGGTGACTGAGCTTTAGCTAAATGCTGCTTTTCATGTATAAAATAGCTTTCTTAGAATCAACAGCCTGTTACCAGATAATCCACATAATGTATTACTTGACCAAAATCACAGTACCATTTAACCTCACCTGAACTTTCTATTTATTTCTGTTTATCTCCCTTCTTGGTAGTCACTATTTACCAACTAAACTGTTTCACAGAAAGCAAGAAAGATATTTTCAGGTTGTTTTGTTGTACATAAATATGTAACTTCAGGCAGACACACATCTGTTTTGGAAAGCAAAATATGAGTGCAATGAGTACATTTAACTAATTAATGACAGGAAGTTTGAAAGATAGTACAAAAGGCCTTGAAGATTCTGTGGGATAGTCAGAGCTCTCTATTTTAATGTTCTTGCACAGTGTATCCTCTAACTATCATGTTGGCCTGGAGCATCCCTTACATCACTCTGGGCCACTGTGTTATCTGTTATTCAGATCCTACCATCACAATCAGGAGCTGATAAAATCAGTTGTCGGTGTGTTTCCCTGTCTTACCTTTCTTTTTGTTTGTCTGCAGTTGCTACCCCTTTTTTTTTTTTGTCTACAGTTTACATGTACAGATAACTCACATAAAAAGAATACCAAAATAAAATCTTAGTAGAGGGAATATAGCAAATGGAAAATGATGTGTTCGTTCTGAACACACTGCCAATCCCCTGTCTGTACTAAAGGAAACTGATAGATGGTTCTGGTTTTGTGTTTTCAATGAAATATGAAATTTTAGAAACTGAATTTCTGGATTTAGGTGCAGTCAGTTGAAAGATAAAACTTATTTTGACTTCAAAGGATCAAAAATTTTAGTAGCTTTCCCTCACTCTCCCTGTTTTTTTCCTTTGCCATTACATCTCTGAGGGCACAATTTTGGGTGTAGTTTTGCTCTCAGGTCCTCCAATTTCTTATTTGACTTCAAGAAGGCAACAAGAGCAGATTGTCCATTACTATTATTGTTCCTAATCTAGGAGACTGGGTAGTTTGCAGAATCTGTGACTTGTCTTTTGCACACAGGAACGCTAATAAATCAGAAAGATCATTTTTGTTGATGTTTGATATTATGAAAAATAATGCTGTAAACTTTATTTGGTGTTATTTTTCTTTTTCTTTACCAACCCTGATTATCTTTTTAAATGTTGAATTAGTGCTGGTGATTTGAACATTGATATGCTGTCTGCAGGGTTATGAACAGAAAGGTGTCAAAAGAAATCTAAGATTAATAAAAAGGACAATGAAGAAATATTTTCCACATAATATTCAATTAAATTTTTGGGGATGGTCATATTAAAAAACTCCTGAACTGTCAATATTCCTTATTGTCCACTTCAGAGATCCTGGTCAGAAATATTGCTCTCTCAGTTTATGTCCTTTTGATGGACAGGTCAGCTGTCAGCATTTAATTTGCACCATCAAAAAATTTACATGTTTCTTAAAAGACTGCATCAACTGCAGCTATAGGATGCTTACGTTCAGAAAAATTTCCCCTTCAACCTTTCTTATTCTCCTCCTTTTGGAAATAAAATTTTATTAGAAGTTCTGGGTGTTCCCTTACTTGGTTACATTTGCTTTTTATGCAGCAGTGAATGTAAGCAGCCATAAAAGTAATCTAGTTTTTAAAAATATTGTTTCTGCAACTGGTTATTGCCATACTAGTATATTATTGATTGCTGACAGCTTGAGAAAGAAATATTTATCTACTTTATTAATTATGTTTATACTTGCTAGTGGTGATTTTTTGTTCTATTTGTGGTAATTTTTAATAAATTGCAGGAATTTAGAGGATAAAAGCCTCCTTGTTCTCATGCACTATGCAATCCTGCAAACCCACCATCACAATCTCTTCACACCCATAGACCGGGTAACCCTTCAGATCATGACAACAGTATACTCTGTATTGTTTTAGCCATTAGGAACTTAATGCTTTTACTTTCCTCCTCCTAAATCCCTTCAGTTCTGCACCTGAAAGAGCCAAATTACCTATTCATTTTAGACTGGTAAGAAGTGAGACTGTGCAAGAATAAGCTTCTGCTTCCCAAAATTTGGTGACTTACAACCAAGAGAGACTAAGAAATACAGAAGCAATTCAGTTTGGTGACATTTTGACCCAAATCTACCAAGTGAGACCAAGGTCTAGAATACTAGTTACATTATTTAACAAATTGTTTTCTTTCCCCAATCTTCTTTCCAAAGAGGACTGCAAAAAAACCACTTCAGTAGAACTCAAAAACTGAAGGGTTAAGAACTCTTCATAGTCTAAGATATCAGCTTTAAATATTAATTACCATCTTAAGGACAAAATTATCAAATAATTATTATCAAAAAGGAGTAGGGAGTACTTTGGTTTTGGTTGTGGTGGCAGTGGTTTTTTCTTAGGTGTTTTTTTTTGAGAGTAGAGAATGAAAATAGATTTGGACATCATGCTCTTGTAGGAAATTCTATTCAACATCCACCTGACTGATCACAGCCAAGCAACATGGGTCACCCAACTATGCATCCAAACCTTTTCTCACATAGTTCTGCTTCATTGTGGGGGCTTCTGAGCTGCTTGTGAAGGAGCACCTCCACTTCTGTACTGTACAAACTGGCAAAAGCCAACATGGCATTGATTTTCTTACTGCAGCAGCTGTAGCATGCAGTGAATCAGAGTCTGCAACATGAGCAACCGAGCTGCTCCTGCTGTGGAACAGGCACCTGGGGATGGAAACCCTGTAGTGAGCCCTGTGTAAGTCATCCTGCCTCTAAGTTACAGTCAATCCTCAGGCACATGGAAACAGTATAAAAATCTGGCTAAAGGATGTAGTTCATATTTTGGGAAGCTTCTGACCAGTGGATATTTCTAATTACAGGAAATTGGCTTTTTATTTATTTATTTTTTAATTATGCTTTGGTGTCATGAGTCAGTCATTTTGAAATGGTCTTTTAGCCTTATAAAAATGATTGGCCAGAATTTGTGCATTGATATATTCCTGTATGCTCAGTGAGTATTCAGCATAAGCACACAGATTTATGTCCTCAAATAAACGAACCAAGCAGACACTGATAATCACGATAATGATGCCAATAATGCACACACCAGAGAACTCTAAATGCCCAGCTAGTGCTGAAACGATCCTGGTTCCTAACAGCGTGCTTTGAGAAGTTTCATTCTTCCAGCAGCTGAGGCATTTTTCTACCAGTTAAATGCAAGATCATTCTAACAGATGTTGAATTCCTTCCAGTGAAGAGCAAACAGCCTTGAGCCAAACACCAATGACACTACCAAGTGACTGTAGCAGTCTAGATCTGGGTGTTGCTGAGATCAGCTTGTGCCTTTGAACTGTGTTTCTTGGATGATATCAGTGCAGGCACCAGGGCATTTAATTTTGCAGCAAGCTTCCATCAGCACATCCTATTACACTGAATTCCTGTTGCCATCTTCCAAACTCTGCCAACCTCCATTACTGACTGAGTCTGAGCCATTGTTGGGTCATGTAAGCATCAAACTGTGCACAGCAGCTTCTCCAGTTATGAATTGTATCTTGGGTTTCTACTGAGCGTGTCAAAAGCTCTGGCTTGTCATTTATTGCTACCCTTGGACAAGCTTTCCATCAGACTATCACTCCCAGATCAGCTTGACACAAAAAAAAAAACAAACAAAAAACAAAAAAAAAAAAACAAACAAACAAAAAAAAAAAAAAACAAAAAAAAACAACCCAGGCTTCTAACAACGAATATTTTCTATTATATGTAATACCTACAAAACAGCAGAAAGAGTCAAAAAACCCCCTTCCAAAATTGTAAAGTTTATTGCTTGTATTCCACTGTTTGTAGTACCCAGGGTCTTAGGACAGCATTCATCAGTAATACATTACAGTCAAGATTCACATAGTGCTTGGGACTGATTATTTTAAAGGCTTTTTCCAGCCTCAACAATTCTATGATTCTGTGATTTAATTCTCATCTCATTATTGGGAGCACTGAACTTTTGTAGATGGAGGGGTCCTGGTTTCTTTACCATTAACATACATCTGTTTTTGCATTTACTACCCACAACTCCTTTCATCAAAATGATGAGATTATGGACAGTTATGCAGTGACAAAAGTTCTTGAATCAACACTGCGATCAAAGAACACATGTATACATATAACTTCATATTCAGGGAACACCTTTGGTGCAACAGATAAAGTCCGATTTCACAAATCTGCATATTATTCTGGATCTGTGCCTGCCACTCCTAGCTTGTCCCCATCCAAGAGAAAGGCAGACCGTAAGAAACTTGCTTGTGCTTTCCTTTTTAGGGTTTTCAACCCAGATCACCCCACAAAGTGACATATATTAAGCTATAGACTTTTCTGATATGAAGTTTTCTATCAACTACTTGCATACACCGCTAACGCGGAGCTTTGCCTGTAGAACCCAATTGCTGTCATCCTGCACAGTGCCTTATCCATTTGTTCTACTATCTCTTCCCAGTCTTTGGCGTGAAGGAGATTGCTGTAAATTTCCTTTTCCTCATTTGGAAACCTAAACTTTTTCTTCACTTTTTCTTCATTAATAGAGCTGAACTGTTATTAATGAAAGATAGTCACACGACACATCCGCTTACTTGTTCATGGTGCTCAAACACACTCACACACACACACACACACACACACACACACACGTTTACTTACAGTTATCCATTTGGAAGGCAGCTCAAGTGCAATCTCAGCAATCTCAGCCATGATTTGACAATAGCAATTGCCCTCTCAGAAAGGGGAGGTTGTGCTGATTTGCCACCAGCTTCTTGTTCATCTTTTAGAAAATGTCCTGCAGTGCTCCTCATTCCCGCACTAGTCCATGAATCCCTGTAGCCTTCACCCACAACTGCCTCCCCTTTGGGTGCAGTTTGAGCTCCATAACCCAGCTGTGGCCTTGTACGGATTGAGCAGGCTCTTGGTGTGCTGATTTTGTCAGTTCTTGCAGATTAAACAGGAGTAGTAGTTGCAAGGACTGCCAGTCCTTGGGAAATTTCCAAACACAAGTTTCTTGGCATGTACCTCTCTCCTGCTAGGTGTTTGCCAGTAGCTATTTCTACATCCAAAACTATTTATATACACAGAGACCACTTACAAAAATGCATACAGACAGTAACTTTCTGATATTACCACTTCAGAGGCAGAGTTATGTTCTACAGTACAAAATGTAAAAAAAAACCCTGTTGAATAAATCCAGCATCAATTTTTCTGTGTTTTAACATGACTACTTTTGTTTGTTTTCACCTCAGATTTTTTCCCATCCCAAAAATACATCTCAAAGAGAGTGAGACAACAAGAGGTAATAAAATTTGTGGTAATTTTAAATTCCCTGTTGGTGTTTAATCCCTAACAACATGTACAGAAACAAAATAACCTCCTGCGATGCAATAACCAAAGGACATTCTCTGTTATGCAAAGGACACTCAGCTGTTCTCTTTTAGTTGCTTCATCTTTATAAGATGATGTGATGCAGATCTATGCAGGTGTTTTGGGAAAAAATCCAAATTTTAAAGGGGATTCTGACCTTGGCTTAAAATAAGGCTAGAATTAGTAGATAGTATTTCATTAACTCTGAAACTTGTGATGTTTCAGTGTAGAAATTTTCCAAGAGGCTCATCATTAATTATACCTCTGGAGTGCCTTGTGTATTATCCCCTCTTGAACACAGGACTGCATAGTCTACACCACAATGTCATGCCTACATTAAATAATGTGGAGTTCCATACCTCTAAGTCCAAAATTATATTGTTCTCTAATTGTCGTGCTTGTCTGCCTGTTTTAGAAACACTCCCTGGTTCTGATGTGTTACTAAGTTAAAAAAAAAAAAAAGCCAGCAGTAAACTTATTTTCAACATGAAAAGATTTAAATAGGACAGTCCCTTTCTTGTTTACTCCCAAGAATTGTTCAATCTAGGAAAAAGAAGAACATCTGCTGAATTAGTTTGCAGGGAGAAATACAGAGTTGCTGGACATGTCTTCATTTCTTTGAGCTCAGTAGTGTACATTTTCAAATTGAAAGACTTTTGTTTTATAAATAGTGTATGCTGAAAAGATGAGACAGCAGGAAAATGAATGTCTAAAACAAGAAAATAAAATAAAAAAAAGGTAATTCAACACTGTTGGTAACCTCAGAATTCCCACACTGGTTTGAAACAGATCATCTGGAATTTGTGGTAACTCTATGGAGACTGCAAATAAAATAAATTTTAAATGGATTCTCCATCTCTATTTGAATCTTTATAATCTGTACAGTGATTTATAAGAATATAAAAAACAGAAAAATTCTGCAATGATTAAAACACCAAACCTGGGTTTTGAATTCACACGGTAAGTAAAAAATTCAGGTGGAGATTCCTGTTGTTACCTTAGGGAATTCATTTGGAAGGAAACCTACCAAACAAATTAGAAAAACTCAAGTACTTACATTCAGAAGTATGAGATTCATCTTCTCCTAGTCCTATGTGACATAATCTCATTATGCATTTCTACTGCAACACATTTCCCTGTTCATTAGAAAGAACTATTCAACATTGATTAGTTAGACAGAATCTGCAGATAAACAACCTGCCTCTGGGCCTCAGACCTTTACCCAGAGCAAGAAACTTCCATCAACCTTTTTTACCTTATTCACCAGTAAATATTAAATGTAGAGATAACCACCTCATGAAATTTGCTTCTCTAATTTGACCATAAGGAGCTTAAGACATGCTCAGACAAATGCACAGATACTGAAAACCTTAGAGCTATGTGTGATAAACTCCACTGTAACTTCCTCAATTTTGGGCTAAGTCGTATGAGGTACTTAGACAAGAGAGTTCTGTTGAGTTCCCAACTCAACAGGGATTTATGCACCTAAAATGGCCTTACACCACAATTCTTTCTATCAAAATCATGGTATATCCAACATGAGGGGCTGCTGTGCAGCTATGGAGGGAACCATTTAAATCAAAAAATTCCGGGGATAAGGGATTGACACATTAAAGGACAACCACTGCGGTTTAACATCTTTTTCAATGACATGGACAGTGGGATGGAGTCCATCCTCAGCAATTTCATGGATGACACTACGCTGCGTGTGATGCAGTTAACATGCAGGAGGAAAGGGATGTCATCCAGAGGGACCTGGACAGGCTGAAAAGGTGGGGCTGTACAAGCCTTGTGGAGTCCAACTAGGCCAAGAGTAAGGTCCTGCACCTGGGTCAGAGCAATTCCGAGCACAAACACAGGCTGGGCAGAGAATGGATTGAGAGCAGACCTGAGGAGAAGGACTTGGGAGTGTTGGTGGATGAAATGCTGGACATGACCTGGCAGTTTGCACCTGCAGCTCAGAAAGCCAAGCTTGTCATGGGCTGCACCAAAAAACAGGGAAATCTGATATACTAGATAACATTCCTGTCCATGGCAGTGGAGGTAGAACTAGGTGATCTTTAAGGTCCCTTCCAACACAAACCATTCTGTGATTTTAATTTTTTGGGAGTAATTGTCAACAGCTCACTAGAATTTAATGTTGTAGGCACACAACAATATCTGTAAGTACAGTAAAAAATAACTAAATTTTTAGGACATGTCATTTGGGGTTCTTTTCTCAGACTACCTTCACCTGCTAAAGATACTGGTTTTTTTTTGATAGCGTGCAAAAATTATTTCTACTGAATTTAGACTAACCTGAGTAAATAATTTTCTAGAAATATGCTTTTAATACAGCACACTGCAAATTTATTTCCTTATACTAATACGTGCAACACAGATAACATGCAATTTAAGGACAAAATGTGTTTGTTGAATAACTCCTTCTGGATTGCTACATTTTAAGTTTTGTGAATAGAGCTCAATTGAGTTACCCACTGAATGTGTGTCTTGATGACCTGAAATTGTACAGTAATTCTAGATCAGTGGGAGAAATTCCAGGGGACTGGGACTGTTTGGAAAACAGCACAGAGGTTTTCTTTCTATTAGAGCCGGTTTAACAAAATAGATTTGATGAAGATCCAGAAAAGAACTTAGAGACCAAAAATTATCTGTTTTTCAATGATAGCTTTCTATCTTAAAAGACAGCATAAAGCTAGTCCATTTGAAGTCACTTGGTCCCAAAAGTTCATTTTAAATGGAGAAATATTCACTGTGATAGGTAACCCTTCCTATATGCCTTTGAGATCCTTCAGCTAGGTACAAACTTGTCTCGATATCCAAAAGGAGTTACTTTTGTGTGCCCACAGGGTTATAACCTTTAAATAACAAAAGTAAAATGCAATGCTCAAGGAATAATCAAAGCTGTGTAAAACGGCCTGACCATTTTCAGCCATGCGGGCACATTTGGGACTGATTGCAAATAAAACAAGCAGCAGTTAGGAATTACTTATGCCTCTCACACCCAAAATAAAAACCAATTATTTTTTTAATATGCAGCTACAGAGAGATTGCCCAGTTTAGGGAGAATCTCCCCTCTGTGGAGCAGTCGAGCACCAGTGACCCTTCTTTCTGTGTTTGCATTTTCAGGAGTTAACGCAGTTCATTTCTCCCAGGGAACACTTGTAGACATCTACTTTGAAGACTGCTTTCAAAGGTCTGAGCTACCTCTCCTAAAGTCAAAATCCCTACAGAGTTATTCATCATGTGCTTCCTATTCCAGCTCTTGCCCACAGTTTCCAACTTACTGCTCATTCTAAGGCTCCTAAAACTCTTCTCTTAAATATGGAGGGCCTGCTTCTGGGTTTTCTTTGGAATTCCTTGGAATTCACATACATGTCTAAATTAAATACAGGAAATGCAAATCTCATTAGCAGCTTTTTAAAATCTCTGTTTGGAGATATCATATTAATTGGGCTATAGTTGCACAAACATGACACTGATTATTCCAAAATCATACCATGAATATGAAAATATATCAAATTTGATTGCATCCTACAGCAAAGAAAATGAAATAACAAATTCTAATAATTTTCAGCAGTTGAATTTGGAAACTGTTTGCCGGTTTCCAATTTAATCTAAATATTTGATCTCTTGCTTACTTTAGCTAATCTCTAATTAATTTTCTGTTTATGTCTTCATATTATATTTACTGCCAGAGTATCAGTTCCTTATCTCTTTGACAAAAGGTCATATTCTCTTAAGTCTCCTTTATAGAGCAGGTCTCCTGGGGAAGGTTAATAATATAAGGCCCCTAAATGCTGAGGTACTTGTGCTGTTTTATTAAGTCTGATAAACAGAATGGTTCATGTTTATTAAGGTCAGTTGGGAGATAATTGTTTCTCTAGACCTGTTTTTCAGAAAAAAAAAAATTCGTATGCAATAATATTATTCTTCTGTTGCCCAGAAAATAAAAACTTGTGTTTTATTTTATTCTCTACCCTTTCTTGGCTTTTTTACCTTTTCCAATGAAGTGAATGTAGCACTATGGTTAAACTCACAGGAAAAAGAACAGAAATGACCAAAGACTAAAAATTCATATTTGGTTTCCCTAAAAAATACCCAGAGGTGAGGGTCAGAGTGAAGGAGAAGAAAAAAGGAAAAATAAAAATTCTTAATTTCATAGCTGATTCTATAAGGAAATTAGATTGCAACAAAGCCTCTCTATAGCAACAATTAATTGAGCTGCTATAAAATGGACCCAGGGAACCTCCCCTTCTGATACCACTCTGTCTTGAATAAAAAACAATAATTTAATTTAGAACCTCTTTGAATGTTGTATCATGTATGGTCCAGAGGCATCAGCTCACATTGAACAAGAAGCTACATATACAGAAATGATGATATAGACAGAGGACAGATTTTAAATACTCTTTTTTTCCAGAAGACTGACATATTTTCCAGCTCTGGAAGAATGTCTTTCTTTTTCTTTTCTCAGGTATAGAAAAGTTCATAGCTGAGGGATTTATTTTAAAGCTTCTGCTTATGAAAATTTCATTCATAATGTTTCCTAATAAACTAATAAGTAGTACCACTTCATCATAATTAATAAGCAATAAGCATATTGTTTGAGGATGCTAAATGTTTAAGTTTTTGTTTTTCCTTCTCTCACTTGTTTTTCAGCAACCCAATGTGTCTGCCTGGACATTAACTAGGCAGAAAGCTTTTGTCTTTATTGTTATTACCAACTGCTTTCAGTTTTGAGTAATCCATTAAAACATTAGATAATTGATGCACCTCCTTGCAGCTGTGGAAGAGGCAAATATAATCCCCAACTGAATTTGACCCAGTGAAGTTATTGCTCTGTTTTTCTGCACCTTCTTAAGTAGAAACAAACTTCTGGTGGTTAGAAGTAAGCACCTTGAAAGTATCAAGGACTATCACTTCCAAAAGCTTGTTGATTCTTACTTTTATTACATATCTTGATTAAAATCTTTCTTTCTCGTTCTCTTCCCATACCTTCATTTGAATTCTGCCACCACATGACCTAGAAAAATGGTGCTTCACTAACAGCAAGTGGAGTTCTTCACTCACAGCATCTGAGGGATCATAAGTTCATGATTCTGTTACCTGCCATAGAGTTTGCAATTATGAGAAAATAATTTGGAATAAAACCATTAGAGGCACCAAATGCCTCAAATTACTGAGGAGAAGATCAGAACCTCTGAAAAGCACATCTTTATTCAGTTTGTACAGCAGCTCCAGCAGTTTCTCAGATGCCTGTGAAGTATCTGTGAATTTCAAGAAAAGACTTGACGTTGAGTTTAGTGGTGATTGACAAGCAGTTGGACATGCTCATACAGCACCTATGGTCTGTTAATATCATTATTCGAACTTCCTTTTAGTGTCACACTCATGTCCATGAGGCACGAGGGGCAAGATAAGCCATGTCAATGATTGCTCCTCTTTGACCACTGGCAAAGGAATTGTCTGGACTTATAATAGTTTTATGAAGAGTTTTTGGTGTTTTGCACCTCAAGCTCATTGTGAATTTTCACCCAATTTACTTTAGAACAGTCTTGTTGGAATAAGCCAGTAAAACAGATAATACCCTTGAGCAATTCAGAAACTTACAGTTTCCACTGGAAAGTGTCTTACAGTTTCAGGACTAGCTTTAGTTTGGTGCAAATAAACATTATTGATGTTCTATAGGCAAGATTCTATGACTGTAAAATTCCCAGCTACTGCAAATTAATACAGCTGCAACATTAAATAGACCGACTGTGATTTGAACCACCTGAAAACCTGACCTTTATATTTTATGTTGGTATTCTCTACAGACATCCTTTGAAAGTGAATCTACTTGAAAGTCTGAGTTTTTTGCTTAATATTCTGATGAATTGTGTTCTGGGGTTGAAAGAGAGAACTGACGCAGAAGTCCTAGAATGACCCAAGAAGGAATACACACACAGGTTATATATTATATAGACATGATGAAGTAGAAATGCAAGAAGAAATCATGCAACAAATCAGTAGTCATTTCCCACTGCTCTTTTCAACTGTAAAAGCATAACACAGACAATGAGGGAGGTACATGATTTAGCATTGAATAAAAATTTGAGGCAGACACAAATATTTGCTTTTGACAGAAGCAATATCTCTACCACACGTTGACATAGTATGAAAAAAAAATCACTCTGGAGATCTGTGGAAAACACTCTAAAGTGATCTCATCCTTTCATTACACCAGGTGCTCATTTCTGGCTTGGGTATTGTCTTCATCCTCTTTCTTTTCTTCCCAAAGGAAGAACTGTATACTTAAGACGGAGAGATGGGGTTTTATCTGCAATTTGAGTTGTAGAGACATGTTTTGTAGCAGTAGAAGATGAAAAAGCATTTTTTGATTGCATGAATCGACACTAATCAAATGTTTGGAGGTTCAGATATCTGAAAGCATTTATGCAACTTCCTGTTCAGTCACCCTTCTGAGGAGCCCTGCCTATCAACAGCAAAATGCTCTTTTTTAAGAAAAGAAAGAACTCATAAGAACATGCAAAGTTCAAATATATTCCATATAGTGATTTATTTCCTACTTTTAGAGACTCCTTCTGATTGTTTTATGCTACCAATAGAGTGGAGAAAGTGGAATTATATTGAGCATCAAACTTAATTCTAATTTAATCTATTTCCCTCTGAGAAGATTCACACAATTTTGCTTATACAAAAAAAAAAATTGAGAGTGGGGGCTAGGAACAGACAGCAGAGTTGAGTTTTGTTTGATTGTTTGATTGTTTGTTTTTCATTCTGATAAAGAAATATGCAAGGCTTCACAGAAAAGCAAAAAAGAAAATGATTTGTCATAAAGGCTCCCAGTCCATCTGAAAGGAAAGCAATTTCCGCTGCTCTAGGTTTACTTGTAAAATAGTTTGCATAACATTAATCATAACCATCTGATTCTCATCTCTCAATTTCTTGGGGTCAGGAATATTCATCTCATATATCAAGAACAAATAGCTTTCTCGTACATGTTTTGGTCAAACAGATTCAGGTATTTGTATCTATGAACTGTTAGTCTTTGCATCTCTTATCATATTGTTTTCTTTCACTGCAAAGATGTTGTTAGGAGCTTAAAAGTGGCTCAAATTCTCTTCAGCTTCAGTTTTTGAATAAGGTAGTCAGTGCTGATATGAGTTGTTAAAAATGAATACCTTATTATCCAAAATTCTTCTTTTTAAGCTTAATATTAGCTTAAAAATAAAAATGTGTACATTAGACATGAGGGAAAAAACCAACTAAAGCTATTTCGATATAGTTATACTGCTTAGGAGTACGTAACTGAGAAAGTAAAATTAGGACTGATGTGAAAAAACCCTAGAGTTCAACCTTCTCCACAACGTATGTGGGAATTAAGAGTCATACCGAAGTAGAGACACAACATTCACCTAAAAAATGAAGATGAAGAGGCCTGAAAAATAGCAAACTAGTTCAGGCTAGCTTCTGATCTTACCTACATCCATTGATTTTAATATCTGGTCAGAGCAATTACAGTTATTCCAATAAAATTTAAGGCAGAATTTGTCTTGTCCTGCCGCTTGCACGGTCCTGATTTCAGCTCAGATCAGCATCCAGCTCATAGGAACCTACCTGGTGGCTGCTCCTCGCTGATGTTTGTCTGTGGAGTTGCCCCTTCACCTTTCTGACGCAAATCCCACAAGGCAGAGCTCCCTTTCACGGGCCAGCCTTCCCTATCATCACCTGTTATACCTATGCCACCACAAAAACCTCTTTTCATCCCCAAAATTATCTGAAGTGAGATTTCATGCTTTATTCCCACCACTGGAACTTCTCTGTTTTGATCATGACCAAGTCACAAAAAACCCTCAAAGTCAGGAGAAGCAACACATCTGTTCATTCTCTTCCGTGGCATTACTCCAGGATTTTAACCACCTGGGTACCAAAAATTATGGTTTTGCCACTCTCAGGGATATTGCTCTGTATTTCAGACATGGTGTTGAGGCAACGGCTTTGTTTGGTCCCAGCTGTGTGGCCATGGCAGTACGGAGACAGCACAGCTATAAACAGACACCGAAATGAACAGGGACGTGGAGAGCCCAAGCAGAAATTTGTGCCGTTAACGTGTCATGAACAGTCTCTACAGAAACCTGCATCGTAATTGTGATGACACGACTGTGCAATGCATTGCACAATTCTTCTTTTTGATTATGCATGCAAGTAGAAAATTGCTAAAAAGGAATGAAAATGCTTCTCTTGACAGTTATACTTCCTTGGAAGAAAAATAAACAAATTGCAGACACATGCTTGATGCCAAAAAGATCTTCGGGTATTTACTTTGGAAAATGTTATAATGGAAGTTTTTGGCTGCAATTCAGTTTAGCTGCTGATGGAAGAAACAAAAAGGGGTAAAAAAAGAGTTCTTAAAGGTCCCATTTTTATTCAGGTAGGAAATTTAATCTTGAACAAGCTTGAGAGGGTTCTATAAATTATTTTAGACACAAAGACCACTGAAAAGCAAGGGAAGAATATAAAGAAGGACTCTTGTTTATCCAAGATGTAAAAGGAGCCATAGAAGCTCCAAAGGGAAAAATAATTTAATAGAAAATATGAAAAAAAAGAAAGAACAGATAGAGCTCCAGTGGGAACACCCTGCCATCCTGGTGCCAGCTGCAGGCTGTGAGTCTGTGCCCAGGAAGGGAAACTCCTCTGCTCCATGGCAGAGCTCTGGGAAGAAGTGAATGGGTCAAGGAATACCATAAAATCATAGAATCAGAGAATGATTGAGGTTGGAAAAGGCAAAAAAAATCAGGCATTCTGAACAGAGTAGGAATTGTAGGTGATGTGGTAGTTGGAGCCTGTCTTGGGCACAGCAATCATGAAAGGATGGAGCTGTTGAATCTTGGAGAAGTGAGGAGGGGGATCAGCAGAACTGCTGCCTTGGTCTTTTGGAGTGCAGTTTTTGGGCTGTTCAGTCACATTGAAGAGATCCAGCAAAACCATGGGTTGAAAAGAAGGAAGGGGTATCACCAAAATTTTGACATTCCCAGTATTAGGAAGAGAAGTCACAGCAACTAGAAATCAAGGCATTATAAAACACCTGAGACATTATCACTGGGAAACTCCACTCATTCCTCATCTCGGCCGTCAAATCCCAGTTACAGGTTTCAGGATTTTCTCTGCTTGAAACACTTCATCTGGACATATCTGTATGTACTAGTGAACCAACAGGTGTATGCTATCACTTACATGTCTGTAAAGGGTTCTGATACAAAAAATAGAAGACAAAACCAAGAAGAAATATGTTTACATTTTATTATCTGCCTTCCTTTCATAATTAGTACAGGAACCTAGAAAATTTGACACTCAGTTTCATTTTTAATCTGTATTTGCAGAAGCTGAGTTGATACTCTGATGCTGTGATGTGAAGAGTAAACCACAAACTAGAGAGCCTTCAACAAAAGGGAGGTGTTTTTATGTCCTTATATAATTTTACATCTACTACACAAAAAAAATTACCTATAAATATGGGAATACGCTAGCAAAAGATATTCAGGAAAACTCTTTAAGAAACATGCAAACAGAATTGAAATAAGTTCAAAATTTGTGTCATGAAGAATTGACAGTTTGGTGTTGCAACCTCAAATAAAAAGTGTTTAATCTTTAAAATTACCAGCAAAAGTAAATTTCCAGGATATTTGGCTTTAGACAAAAANAAATTAACAGCACAGATGATGCTGTGATGTGAAGAGTAAACCACAAACTAGAGAGCCTTCAACAAAAGGGAGGTGTTTTTATGTCCTTATATAATTTTACATCTACTACACAAAAAAAATTACCTATAAATATGGGAATACGCTAGCAAAAGATATTCAGGAAAACTCTTTAAGAAACATGCAAACAGAATTGAAATAAGTTCAAAATTTGTGTCATGAAGAATTGACAGTTTGGTGTTGCAACCTCAAATAAAAAGTGTTTAATCTTTAAAATTACCAGCAAAAGTAAATTTCCAGGATATTTGGCTTTAGACAAAAATTCCATATGAATGTTTATATATTAGTAAGGATTTTTAATATGTCATTTAAAATGTTATAGCAAATTCTTTTTTTTTTTTTTTGTAATTGGCTTATTATACCAGCTATATTCCAGGCAGGACAACTTGCTTATATTAGATATGCTTTATTTATGAAATCACAATGTGTGGATGCAACTCTGTACTAATAGAAACATCATTTCTTCTCTACACCAAAGTATTTCCCATACTGTTAATAAGAGAGTTTGTCACTCCAAACAGGGTTTGCTATTCAGTGCCAGAACCCAGAACACCATAAAACACCAGCTGGATTTGAGTGATGCACGATGGAATTTCTTACCCCCTGCTGATCAATGACCAGCCCATCCCTGTGCAGGGCTGCCACCCCTGTGGCCAACTCACCCCCACGTTATTGTTGGTCAGCATGGGGCCGGATGGGAGGGAATATCCCTTTGGTCATTGGGGTCAGCTGTCCTGGCTGTGTCCCCTCCCAGCTTCTGGTGCATCCCCAACCTCCTTGCTTGGCAGGGCAGCATGAGAAGCTGAAAACGTCCTTGACTGAGTGTGAGCACTGCTCAGCAAAAACCAAAACATCAGAGTGTTCTCTACGTTATTCTTTTCCTAAATCCTAAATCCAAAATGCAGCACTTTTCCAGCTACTAGGAAGAAAATTAACTCTATCCCAGCCAAAACCAAGACACAATATTACCTGAGTCTCTGACTTCTCATTTAACAAGCCTTACATTTGAATTTTTATTTATTTACTTTATAATCTGAAATTTAGTTTAGCTGGAAGATTTTGAGATATTGTTGTGTAGTGACATAATTTATGTCTTAAGTGATTATGTTCTAACCAGACCTGAGATTCCAATTTCCATTAATTCCTGTCAATGTCAACAACCATAGTGACCTGAAAAGAACGGAAGGTAAGTTGTGTCACTTGGTAGTAACAAATAGATCTCCTCAGTAAGCCAAATGTCAAAATGAAATAGAATAGACTGGGTAAAATACTATCATAATGCATGAACAAGTTATGCGTAGAGAAAACAATATAAAAAATTGAAATGCAAATGTTGTCTTTTAACTACTGAAATCTTGGAGAGTAATTTTAAGTAAATACAAAACTACTCAAACAAAATCATTAAAGCTTTTTATTTCATCTTTTTCAACAAAATCTTATTAAATAAATTTAAAAAATCCATTCTAGTTGCAGGTAGAAATTGAGTCAGACAATCTAAATCAAAATAAATTAAACAACTTTCCTTAAAATACTTTAAAAGTATTATGTCCCTAATAATTCAAAGGATGACATCCGAAATTTGTTCATTAACTCCCACCAGATAAATCTTTCCTCAGAACTGTTCTGTTACTATGGGGATCCATTGCTCAACCCTTCATTCATTACTAAGTTCTGTGAAATCTCATTAGCTATCACTGTAAAAATCATTCTTTCCTCTGTCAAAAGAATCAAGGAGCTGTGGACTGGAAGGGTCTGTCTGCAACACTGAGGCCAGTGCAGCATTCCATGAAGTCTCAGTGTATAACAGCATTTTGGAAAATGAATTTTCTTGTCTCTGTAATCCTTCCTGAAAGGCTGTCCCCAGGTGTGGCAGCCCTGAGATTTAGGCATTTTGTTCTGATTTCCAAACACATTGTTTCCATTTGCCATTGTGCCAAGGCTGTGTTTCATCTGTGTTCTCTGCTTTCCCATGCACTCCCACACATCCTCCTATCTAACCTGTATTTATAAACGGCAATCACATCCCTTCTTAGCTTTGGTTATAAAAGGGTAATCAAGCCAAAATATTCTCGTTTACTCATGGAATACAGGCTCTTCATTCACTTGATTACCCAAGGAATATTTTTCCCTGCATTTCAATTAGCATTTATTAAACATGTTGAAAAGAATTTGCACACATTTTCCAGAAGTATCGTTTCTTAGACTTCACCCTGATATAAATAATTTTTACTTCCTCAGTAAATATTTGTGATGCTGTGTTAGACTTGCATTGCTTATGGCTGTTACCAGATGTCACTCTGCAGCCCTCCCTGTAATGCAATATTGCCATCTCCACAGGTGTTGAGTAGATTAATCCATATTCAAACCCCCTAAATTCTGCCAGTGACACCTGTCAGGAAGCAATTGATCAGCTGGGTCTTCTTGTTTCTTCACTTATCATTCCTTATCATTCCTCTGTCCTGGAAGGATAGAGGAGAACACTGTTTGCACTCTTGATCCCTTAACCTCCAAGGGCCCCGAAAACTCTCTTGAGTGCGCTGGGACTTCTTATTGCAACTTCATTGCTGTTTACATGGAAAGCAATAATGGATATTAATCCAGGGGCCATGCCAGGGAGGAAGTTTTGTCAAGAATTGGGTTCAGTCGGTACATCAGGCCTTCTGTTCTCCTCAGAAGGGAGGAGATTGTCTCCTTATACAATGTCCCATCTTTATTTCTTTATGGAAGTTTTTTGAATGCAGGGCATAGGCCAACTTAAACCTTGGGGTCATGTCCAAGCTGTAAGAACCATCTTCCTCATCTTTGTTCGATCCTACTTGCAGAGTCTTGTCCTTGCTATAGCGGGGCATCTGGAAAGGTGGAGATGTGCCTGCCGCACAAGGCAGGAACTTGTCACAATCACTCCCTATCCCTTAATTCCTCACTCTACTCACCTCCTCCCGAGCTCTATCACGGAGCAGAGGAGTTCCCCTCCCTGGGGTCAATCCCACAGCTGTTCTCACTGCTGCAGCCATGCTGCCATAGGAGCAGGGCCCAGCCTGCAGCTGCAACTGGGATGGCAGCATGTTCCCAACATGACTCTGTCTGGGCAGCCACCTCAGTCATGGTGGGTGTAGAGATGAGAGAGTTGTGCTATTATGCTCCAAAGGTGGGAATATTCTTCACGAACCTTAGTAGAGATGACTTCAACTGAATGAAACAGGGTTTCCCTAGGAAAAAAACATACATTCAAGATAGAACTCATCCTATCTATTCCAATGTCTGCTTTAGGATGAGACAAATGCATTGCAGAAATGCATATTCCTTTCTTTTGAACGCAAAAATGTAGCCAAGGTAACTAATCAGTCAGGTGGTATCTCCTAGGTGTATTGTTGAGATTCTGCATCATTGAATCACTGGATAATACAATATTTTTAGTTCTTGAGGTCCCCCAGTTCTCTACAGTGAAATCCTCATTTTTCTCTTGTACAGCGCTCAAAATGCCCTAATCTTTGTGATGCTAAAGGCCTTCCTCCTGCAATTTTGAAGCCTCTCTTTCCCTTGCAACTCCTGAATCCTTTCCTTAGTAATTGAGGCAGTTTTTCAGTGGCTCTTGGGCAGTGTATTTCCTTGTGGTTTCATTGCTGTTGTCACACTGTTGTGTTCATTGCCTCACACCTGCAAACCCAGATACCACTGCAGTGGTGGGCTCTCATGGGGCATGGCTGCCATAGCAGGAGACACCTGCACCTGATTAGGCACATCCATTCAGCACTAACAGCATCATAAACTGGAACAAGCTATGTCAGCAAAGACATCTTAATTGTTAACACTCCATGCTCTGGAGAGAACATTGAGAGGAGGATGCTCCTCTAAATACAGCACTGCTGCTCTCTGCAGCCAGCTTCTGGGACTTCCCTTCCCTTCCCTTCCCTTCCCTTTTGCTTTCCCCCAAAGGTAACATTAGAGAATGTCCATGTCATCAGCCTTGTGCCCTGTGGGTAGAGTTTTGTGCACCACTTGCTATAGTCAGCGTCTTTCTTTTAATCTCAGTTGGAATTTATCATGGAATTTTTTTATCATGAATGTCAATGGAAAAATTATTGCAAAAATCAGTAGCTCTCATCAGCTCCTATTGAGATCAATTCCTCAAAGTCTCAGATTCTGAAGGAAAACTAAAACTGAAACTAAAAAAGAAAACAAAATAATAAGTTTAAATTCTTACTATAGAAGTGTATAAAGTAATTGGATAAATCAGGAGACGATGAGAGATATAGTAATATGGAAAACAACATAATTTTCCAAGTATAAAAAAGCAGTCAAAGAAGACATTTCCTATTTCCTTCATCCTATTATAGTGTTTTCCCATCTCTTAAAAAATGAAGCAAGCATGTAATCAATAAACCAAACCTACTTTCTGAAGTATTTAATAAGTTGCAAGTTGTGCAGAATTAAATGTCACATCTTATTCGGTATTATTAGTCCAAGAATTTCTCTATTTCTAAGATATGTTCACTGCAAGGCTATTTTAACACATTAAGAAATAGCTGGCCATTCTTGTTGCGTGAAAAAGTATTTTAGTCTTCAATTATTACTTCTAATGTGAGCAGAGATATTTCTGTTTAGTTAAATTAGGATCTACAATGAAAATGTCTTCTATATAATTAGATTTGATTAATCAAATCTGAAAAAACATGAACTCTGCTTTGTACTTTATAACATGCCTCTGCTTCTAAGTTGATCACATCTTTTGGTTCTTTATTGTGAAAAATGACAAACCATATTTGATACTGGGTACTTGAAACCTGAGTCTGGAATCAAACTCAGGGGGAGCAGATTGAAAATTATTTCATATTTTAGAAATCTTATTAATATGTCTGAACTACCTTTGGTTTCTTTTTTTGGCACTCAGAACACACTGCATTTTTGTAAATCAGTAATTTCTCAACCTTAATAACAACACCAGTCCATGTTTGAAAATTCCAGTTTTGTCACTCTAAAACTTTGCCTGGAAAATACAGAATATTAGAATTAATCTCATATTTACAGAATATCTTCCTGTTTGCAGTTTTTCCCTCTCCCTTTCTCCTTACTTTTCCCTGTTCATGCTACTATAGTGATCTTTACACTTGGATAAATTCCTAACACTGCTTTATGCTCCCTGTGACCTGGTCTAAGTTGAAACCACCAAGTTCTGGACTCCTGGATCTGAACACATCTCCTGACTGTCTCATGCGTATCAAAGGGAAAACTCTGTGTCTACCATCTTCGTTGTAAAGGAAGCTCAGTTTGCAAAGAATCTGTAGCAAGTTCTATCAGACTCCTAGTTTTGAAAAAATGGATTCTTAAATGTAGCGGAGCATAAAGGTGAATTTGAACAAAGTACCAGGAGTAACCACTTAGTATTTCCAGAACTTCTGTTTGTCACCTCTGCAAAGTCAAAATCCACATTTAATCCTCCAATCCTCAAGATGCATCCAGTCAATACAGTGTTGTAACTGAACATATTTTGTACGTACGGGTGAGTATTTATCAACTAGGAAACTAGAGATTACCACAACAGTTTTTAGAAGACTGATAAATCAGATGAGCTTCAAATTTTAAAGAACTTTTCACTATTTATATTCATTAGATGACTTTGTGCTAATGGTTAATCACTATCTGTACTTCTCACTAAAACTGTTAGTCCTTTACATCTGATCTGCTAATTAGCTCTGACTATGCATTACTGTGGAAATGATGCTGTGTAGTGCTGATGGCCACAGCCCTTGATGGCTCATGGTCTCCCAGGTGCAGGATGGAGAGCTCTTTGATGAATTAAGTCAAAACACAAGCAGACAACTTCCCAAATTTCCTTTGCTNGTCTCAGTGTATAACAGCATTTTGGAAAATGAATTTTCTTGTCTCTGTAATCCTTCCTGAAAGGCTGTCCCCAGGTGTGGCAGCCCTGAGATTTAGGCATTTTGTTCTGATTTCCAAACACATTGTTTCCATTTGCCATTGTGCCAAGGCTGTGTTTCATCTGTGTTCTCTGCTTTCCCATGCACTCCCACACATCCTCCTATCTAACCTGTATTTATAAACGGCAATCACATCCCTTCTTAGCTTTGGTTATAAAAGGGTAATCAAGCCAAAATATTCTCGTTTACTCATGGAATACAGGCTCTTCATTCACTTGATTACCCAAGGAATATTTTTCCCTGCATTTCAATTAGCATTTATTAAACATGTTGAAAAGAATTTGCACACATTTTCCAGAAGTATCGTTTCTTAGACTTCACCCTGATATAAATAATTTTTACTTCCTCAGTAAATATTTGTGATGCTGTGTTAGACTTGCATTGCTTATGGCTGTTACCAGATGTCACTCTGCAGCCCTCCCTGTAATGCAATATTGCCATCTCCACAGGTGTTGAGTAGATTAATCCATATTCAAACCCCCTAAATTCTGCCAGTGACACCTGTCAGGAAGCAATTGATCAGCTGGGTCTTCTTGTTTCTTCACTTATCATTCCTTATCATTCCTCTGTCCTGGAAGGATAGAGGAGAACACTGTTTGCACTCTTGATCCCTTAACCTCCAAGGGCCCCGAAAACTCTCTTGAGTGCGCTGGGACTTCTTATTGCAACTTCATTGCTGTTTACATGGAAAGCAATAATGGATATTAATCCAGGGGCCATGCCAGGGAGGAAGTTTTGTCAAGAATTGGGTTCAGTCGGTACATCAGGCCTTCTGTTCTCCTCAGAAGGGAGGAGATTGTCTCCTTATACAATGTCCCATCTTTATTTCTTTATGGAAGTTTTTTGAATGCAGGGCATAGGCCAACTTAAACCTTGGGGTCATGTCCAAGCTGTAAGAACCATCTTCCTCATCTTTGTTCGATCCTACTTGCAGAGTCTTGTCCTTGCTATAGCAGGGCATCTGGAAAGGTGGAGATGTGCCTGCCGCACAAGGCAGGAACTTGTCACAATCACTCCCTATCCCTTAATTCCTCACTCTACTCACCTCCTCCCGAGCTCTATCACGGAGCAGAGGAGTTCCCCTCCCTGGGGTCAATCCCACAGCTGTTCTCACTGCTGCAGCCATGCTGCCATAGGAGCAGGGCCCAGCCTGCAGCTGCAACTGGGATGGCAGCATGTTCCCAACATGACTCTGTCTGGGCAGCCACCTCAGTCATGGTGGGTGTAGAGATGAGAGAGTTGTGCTATTATGCTCCAAAGGTGGGAATATTCTTCACGAACCTTAGTAGAGATGACTTCAACTGAATGAAACAGGGTTTCCCTAGGAAAAAAACATACATTCAAGATAGAACTCATCCTATCTATTCCAATGTCTGCTTTAGGATGAGACAAATGCATTGCAGAAATGCATATTCCTTTCTTTTGAACGCAAAAATGTAGCCAAGGTAACTAATCAGTCAGGTGGTATCTCCTAGGTGTATTGTTGAGATTCTGCATCATTGAATCACTGGATAATACAATATTTTTAGTTCTTGAGGTCCCCCAGTTCTCTACAGTGAAATCCTCATTTTTCTCTTGTACAGCGCTCAAAATGCCCTAATCTTTGTGATGCTAAAGGCCTTCCTCCTGCAATTTTGAAGCCTCTCTTTCCCTTGCAACTCCTGAATCCTTTCCTTAGTAATTGAGGCAGTTTTTCAGTGGCTCTTGGGCAGTGTATTTCCTTGTGGTTTCATTGCTGTTGTCACACTGTTGTGTTCATTGCCTCACACCTGCAAACCCAGATACCACTGCAGTGGTGGGCTCTCATGGGGCATGGCTGCCATAGCAGGAGACACCTGCACCTGATTAGGCACATCCATTCAGCACTAACAGCATCATAAACTGGAACAAGCTATGTCAGCAAAGACATCTTAATTGTTAACACTCCATGCTCTGGAGAGAACATTGAGAGGAGGATGCTCCTCTAAATACAGCACTGCTGCTCTCTGCAGCCAGCTTCTGGGACTTCCCTTCCCTTCCCTTCCCTTCCCTTTTGCTTTCCCCCAAAGGTAACATTAGAGAATGTCCATGTCATCAGCCTTGTGCCCTGTGGGTAGAGTTTTGTGCACCACTTGCTATAGTCAGCGTCTTTCTTTTAATCTCAGTTGGAATTTATCATGGAATTTTTTTATCATGAATGTCAATGGAAAAATTATTGCAAAAATCAGTAGCTCTCATCAGCTCCTATTGAGATCAATTCCTCAAAGTCTCAGATTCTGAAGGAAAACTAAAACTGAAACTAAAAAAGAAAACAAAATAATAAGTTTAAATTCTTACTATAGAAGTGTATAAAGTAATTGGATAAATCAGGAGACGATGAGAGATATAGTAATATGGAAAACAACATAATTTTCCAAGTATAAAAAAGCAGTCAAAGAAGACATTTCCTATTTCCTTCATCCTATTATAGTGTTTTCCCATCTCTTAAAAAATGAAGCAAGCATGTAATCAATAAACCAAACCTACTTTCTGAAGTATTTAATAAGTTGCAAGTTGTGCAGAATTAAATGTCACATCTTATTCGGTATTATTAGTCCAAGAATTTCTCTATTTCTAAGATATGTTCACTGCAAGGCTATTTTAACACATTAAGAAATAGCTGGCCATTCTTGTTGCGTGAAAAAGTATTTTAGTCTTCAATTATTACTTCTAATGTGAGCAGAGATATTTCTGTTTAGTTAAATTAGGATCTACAATGAAAATGTCTTCTATATAATTAGATTTGATTAATCAAATCTGAAAAAACATGAACTCTGCTTTGTACTTTATAACATGCCTCTGCTTCTAAGTTGATCACATCTTTTGGTTCTTTATTGTGAAAAATGACAAACCATATTTGATACTGGGTACTTGAAACCTGAGTCTGGAATCAAACTCAGGGGGAGCAGATTGAAAATTATTTCATATTTTAGAAATCTTATTAATATGTCTGAACTACCTTTGGTTTCTTTTTTTGGCACTCAGAACACACTGCATTTTTGTAAATCAGTAATTTCTCAACCTTAATAACAACACTAGTCCATGTTTGAAAATTCCAGTTTTGTCACTCTAAAACTTTGCCTGGAAAATACAGAATATTAGAATTAATCTCATATTTACAGAATATCTTCCTGTTTGCAGTTTTTCTCTCTCCCTTTCTCCTTACTTTTCCCTGTTCATGCTACTATAGTGATCTTTACACTTGGATAAATTCCTAACACTGCTTTATGCTCCCTGTGACCTGGTCTAAGTTGAAACCACCAAGTTCTGGACTCCTGGATCTGAACACATCTCCTGACTGTCTCATGCGTATCAAAGGGAAAACTCTGTGTCTACCATCTTCGTTGTAAAGGAAGCTCAGTTTGCAAAGAATCTGTAGCAAGTTCTATCAGACTCCTAGTTTTGAAAAAATGGATTCTTAAATGTAGCGGAGCATAAAGGTGAATTTGAACAAAGTACCAGGAGTAACCACTTAGTATTTCCAGAACTTCTGTTTGTCACCTCTGCAAAGTCAAAATCCACATTTAATCCTCCAATCCTCAAGATGCATCCAGTCAATACAGTGTTGTAACTGAACATATTTTGTACGTACGGGTGAGTATTTATCAACTAGGAAACTAGAGATTACCACAACAGTTTTTAGAAGACTGATAAATCAGATGAGCTTCAAATTTTAAAGAACTTTTCACTATTTATATTCATTAGATGACTTTGTGCTAATGGTTAATCACTATCTGTACTTCTCACTAAAACTGTTAGTCCTTTACATCTGATCTGCTAATTAGCTCTGACTATGCATTACTGTGGAAATGATGCTGTGTAGTGCTGATGGCCACAGCCCTTGATGGCTCATGGTCTCCCAGGTGCAGGATGGAGAGCTCTTTGATGAATTAAGTCAAAACACAAGCAGACAACTTCCCAAATTTCCTTTGCTTTTCCATGTGGTTGTATACTGCTCTTCCCCCTCCCAGTGTGGATAGATGGGGGATCTCATCTGCTCTCAAGGCTCCCTTTCTTAGTTTGGGTTTTACAAGTAATGTTTTTGATTAATGGGCAGGGTGTCCTTCCTCTTTGCTGTCTCTTGTGCTTATTTCTTCTTCCTTCTCTTGCAAAATCTGATCCTTCTGTGATACCTGTTTTCATGTTTCCCGATGTCTCAAATTTTAAGGCTCTTCATAGGCACCTTTAACTTGTGTTTCCCAGCAAATAAATGGCATCTTCCTCCTCCAGTATACTCCTATAGAAAAAAACTTGCCATTTGGTGGAGAGATTTTGCTATTTTTCCTCCTACTTTCCCTTTTTGCTAGCAGAAGCTATCATAAGACTAGAAATTTAGGGATAACTTTGTCCTTAAAACCACAGTTACTCTGTGATGGCTACAAAAAATATTGAGGTATGTGAATTGAGAAGCTGCAGGACTGCTACTTCTAAAGAAGGTCCATTTTTTTAAACTGATATCCTTTTTTGTTTTCTTTTTCTGTCTCCATCACTGCTCCCTAAGTTTCAGTTGAAAAAGTCCTTACCCTTGAGAATGCTGCCTTGCCCTTATAGTTTGTGCAACAAAGTGTTAGTCCAAGATTTTTGATAATATCTCAGGAAAAATAATAAGTGAAAATAATAGATTTATACATTATACAAGTTAAAATAGAATAGAAGTAAAAAAAGAAATGCAAATAGAAATAAAAGAAATAGAAACAGATCAGAGTGTCTTATAAGTGGCATATCATCTCTAGTGCCTAGGAAAACAAAATTAAAGAATTTTAGATATAAATTAGTTTTTGCTCATCACTTAAGAATGAGGTAATATGCCAGGGAGGTGCTGTAACAGCTCTTCCAGCAGCCTAGTGAAATTTGTGAATAGATGGTTGTACCTGCCACTGTGCTCAGACCCAGAAGTGCAAGTTCTTTTTTTCAGTAAACTGGGAAGGCACAGCAATGCACAAGTGTGAAATCTGGTGTTATTTACTATTTTATAAAATAACTTTTTTGTTGAAAGTCTATTTTCTGGTGTGTGCAGAAGAAGATAATGACAAAAAGGAAAAAACCCAGGAAACTAATAGAGGGTGCAGTGAAAGCTTTCTTTCAGTTTAGCCAAGCTTATTGAATTTTATGAATGAAGCCTCCACAGTTTTTCTTTCTTTCTCTTTCTGTGCCTGCAGCAGGGTTAGCAGGTGGGATGTCCTGAATGGATGCTGAAAAACAAGGGGCTGTTCTGAATTTCTTTTTTTCTTTATCTTTTTGTTTACCAAGCCTTGTGTTACTTTGTGCTTGTCTTTTACTTCCTACATGAGTAGTATGTGTTCAAGAAGTGAATGAGGCTACTATTACTCTTAAAACTAGGTATAATAGTGTTGGCAAGAACACAAACTGTCATTACAAATCTGTCTTACTCTATCCTGGCTGCATTTTATCTAAAACTTAATTTATATTTTATTTGGTGATTTTTTTTAAATTAAAAAGTAGTGTATATATAACAGGATGTTAGGGTTTTAGTTAATGAGCTGCACTGCAACAGATGGAGATGAACTTTATTTAAAAATCTGTTTAGATTTCATAATATTTATTTATTAACATCACCTCCAAAATCCTGTTAGTAAAACTTTAAATCTGGAAGGTTGGTACTGTGAAAACAGCAGTAGTACTTCAGCCTGTATCATTGTAATCTGAAAGACATTAGTTTAACATTAGATACTAGGAAAATATTCTTTACTGTGAGGGTGGTGAGGCACTGGAAGAGGTTGCCAGAGAAGCTGTGGATGTCCCATCCTTGGACAGATTGGCCAGATGGGATGGAGCTCGGAGCAACCTGGTCTAGTGGAAGGTGTCCCTGGCAGGGTCATTGGGACTAGAGGATCTTGAAGGTCTCTTCCAACCCAAACCATTCTACCTTCTATGGTTTTGTGATTATGCACTTGCCAGAGTAATTCCACAAATCTGTCCCCTGGTGTAATCCTGCATCTCAGCTACAGCTACTGCTGTTCCTTCTCACTGATTCTCCATTCATTATATTCGGTTCCTTGGCATTTCAGATACCCAGAATCTCCTGGCTCAAGGCTGAACATGAGAAATCATTGTGTAAATAATTGTTCTTATTTTAAGGAAAGCAGTGACTTTGACACAAAAAAAATGTAGCCCTTGTAGATCAAATGATGCATGAAGGAAAGGAACTGCTGATAAAGCTGCTTAAAATAGAAAACTCTGATAAAACAGCAGCTGTAGCATTTTTGAGATCTATCAATTTTATATAGGCCATATTTTTTTTCCAAACTGCCTTTCTCTGAAGTCTCTTTTTTCAGATTCTGCTCAGTATGACTTTTCCTCTGAGCAAAGCTCTCAGCACTTCTCAATGCCATTTGATAGGGTCAGACTTTCAGATGGGTCCACAGTGGTCTCCATTAGGAGTTGGATAGCACAAATCCAAGATTTGGGAAAGAGAATGAGCTAATCTGATCTGACTCTGCCACAGCACGGGACACCAAAAAGGATGGTGGTGGTGATATTCCTAGCTAAAAATTAAATAGTGTGCCTGGGAATGTTCCGAACCAGTGGATCTTAACTCTCAATATTGTAACCAGAACTGTCCCTCATGTGATTTTTTCCTGTGATAACTAACACATTCCAAAAAATTCCTCAGAGCTGGTAAAAATTCATCCTGCTCTTCAGTCTCCTAATTCTGATCTGGTTAAGTAATTTTACAAAGGCCACCTCCCACCCCAATGAGGTATAAACTTCAGTGTTTATTTTATTTTTTTTTAATGCTTTGTATCTTCTTTTTCTAATCTGAATCTGTCTGACATGAAAGTCCTTTTCTTTGTATGAAAAGGTGCAAATTTTAACAGTCAATACGATCAAAAAATAATGAAAATAGAGAGCTCAAGTATCAATATTCTGGCACTTGTAATTCTTCAACTTGAGAAGGGAGTCATCAAGGGGGTCTTGGAAGCTTGACCATTTTAACTTTAAAAATTAGTTTGGATGAAACACTATGATTTGCACTGCTGGTAAAAGCCTTCAATTTTCAGGGACAGCTTAATCAACAGTCTCTCATATCTGTATTACAAGGATATTATTCTCCCACATAAAATTGTTTGTTCCAGTATCGATTTTAAAAACTACATTGCTACTTAATGTAGTATCTGCAAGAGGAGTCAAAATAATATAAATTCTAGATGTCTTTTTTTTTTCCCCCTCAGCTATTTTCAAAGGTTTACTTTGTAGCCTATCAGTTCTTGGAAGCAAATCTTGAACAGCCCAAAGATGTACAAAATCTAGAAATAACATGAAATGAATCATTAGCAAACAGAGCCAAGGAGTTTTGACCTCTCAAATCACTTAGCCAAGGGAGTTGCTAGAACTTTGATTTTTCTGTCATTTAACTTCTGTACTAGATTTGTATCACCTCTTGTTGTTTCTTTGAGCGAGCTGATCAGTCAAGTGGGTGACTGTAGGTGGAATAGAATCTTTCATTCAAGCATGAATGTCATGCCTGAGAGAGAAACAGAAAGGGTACTGAAAATTTAAAAGGACTCCTTTGAAAACTGTGTTTGTTACACAAGAAAATTTTCTGTCAATATTCAGCAAAATTTTTACACACACCTTCATAACACCTGTATATAGGTAAATAATATATATAGGTAGGAATAGCAAGGTAAAGGGAGCTGTATGCATGCTTGGATCCTATCTCATTGCAATGTAAGTGGTGGTTTTGTGATACGCTAAATGTAAATGTGATGTAAAATGTAATATCAGGGAGTAATGAGCTTAAGTCCGCCCATTTTGGTTGGAGTATAAGTTGGCATCTCAAGCTAATTAAGTTTTCATCAGTAATGTTGGTGACACTATCTTAAGAAAAATAAGATCTTTAATGACTTAGAGAGCTACAGAGAGACCAAATTTATCTACAATAGGCAACATTAAAATTTTGCATTCAGCTGTAGAAAAGTGGGATTTTTTTTGTTAGATCAATGGCGTAGTATAATTTTCCAGTTCCTTTCAGCATTTTTTTTTCCATAGCTTGTACTTGACCTGCATTTCTGTAAAAGATTCATTTTACTGAGAAAAGTACTGTCAGAGCCTGAGGTGATGTGACTCAAGACTGACTGCAGATCATGTAACAATGAAGCTTTACCATGCCAAGTACATTTCGGCTAAATACAGATCTATCGTGTTTTAAACGCGTGGATATGATTATAATTAACACTAACCATGAGCTTTACTCTGAGAAAAACTGAACAATCAGCATCAGTTGAAATCCCTTCACCAACAGGAAGATTAATTAGAATAACAAATCTGAAGACAGAGATCACAATTCAGAAGATTCAAGTCTAAGAAAAAATAATGACAGGCAAACAATGGTATTATTGTTTTATCAAAATAACTCAGAGGAGAACAAACAATTAATTTTGATTAGATTTTAAAAATATATATTTTCCTACATAGTTATGTTTAGCTGATACTTATAAAATTTTTATCTAATTCCATATTACGTCTAAAGTTATTTTTCTGCATGTAATTGAATCTGCTTGAAAGTCTAGTAAAATCTGAAGAAGGTGTAAAAAGCAGAAATTCTAAATAATATTAAAAAATAATAATACAAAATTGTTATTTTATCTACTGTAATAAAACTTGGTGCCAGCGTTCAGTTGTAATTGTCTAGCCCTTCTACCTAATAGTGACTTGCTGTTATTTTTGCTGAAGATTTTCTCCTCCCATACACATATTACAAATGCATCTAAGCTTCTCCATCAATATTAAAATCTACACATATATATACATATAATTTATACACGCGCATGAAAATGCATTAAAAAAATTCCAATATGACTATGTCAGAGAAACCAGGTTGAATATTAAAAAAAAAAAAAAAGAAAAAAAAAAGAAGAAAAAGTGCAATGTTCTTAGTTAGCAGGATCAAAATGCAAAAGGTTCATGTGAGCAAGTTTTCTTGCCCTAGGAAATATTTACAATTTCAAAACAACTTCTTCCAAAACCAGCATAAAATCTTTCAGATATATGCCTATACTAAAAAAAAATGTTTCAACCAATGACTTGGAGTAACCAAAGCATTTCTGTACTTTTTCTGTGTTTTTACTGTGATTAATTGTTAGTTTGCATTCCAGATTGCCATTACACAAGAAAAACCCTAATACTTTAAAAGCTCGAAAAAAGTTGTCATTAACAAAAGCAAGCAGCATAATTTAAGGGTTAAAAAAAACCTGGCAATGTGCAATTAAAAAAAAAAAAAAAGTCTTCATCATATTTTCCATCCCCTTCACTGAAATGTTTCTTGGCTATTACAGTACTTTGCACAGTGATATCTCAGTCCTTGATGAGATATACTGGAGTCCCAGCACATCCTCATTAGTCACAATACATCACAATTAGTGACATTGAAGGTTTTCTGTAAATGCTTTTTTCTGTACAATTGCTCAGCCATTAAGATATATTTAATATTACTTAAATTTTTTAGTTTACAAGTGGCTGTAATTTTTGAATTATTTTTGTATCTTGTAGTCTGGTGGAAGCCCTAGCAGACATTACTCATTATTCAGAGAGGTGTGATGTGCCCAATACTACACAACCAAGCCCTCGTGTCAAACTGTAAAATATCCCACAGTTCATTGATTCCATCAATCAAAATGTGAGGCTTGTGAAAAAAAACCCAAAACCTTCAGAAAATGGCAGCAATCCATGTGACGGATAACAATAATGGTCAGGGTGGTCTAGCAGGCATGGATGATGCCATCTTGGCTCGAAGTGGAAGACAGATGTGTGTGGACATTTATAAAATCTTTTCATGAAGAAAATTTACGATAAATCTTCACAACAGAGATTTGCTTAGATAGCCAGGTGCCAAGACTTCAACCAGAGAAGGGTGAAAATAATGTTCCTCAATGAAATGGGAGTGAAGTGGACAAATAAATCAAAGAGAATCCTGTTCTTCTGTTGATTTGGGTTGGGGTTTTTTTTTGTTTATTGGAGGGTTTCTTTCTTTCTTTTTTTACTTGGAAGTTTGAAGCTGATCATAAAGTACACCAGTGTCCTAATAAAAGCATCAGAATGCTGATAATTCTGTGCTGATTGAACTGCCTGTTACTGAATTTGGCACTGCTGGAAAAGTCAGTGTGCTTAATTGTCAGATTTATGCCATCTGAAAGGGCAAAACTAATAGCAGTAAAAAGATAAGAAATAAACAAACTTGTTGATATTTTATACTCTTATTTCCCTTGTAGTCTCTGATTTAAAGACCAATAGCTGTCAATTACACGAGCCAGGCAATTCTTTAGGGAAAAATCAAAACTGTGGGGAATTAATCCTTAATAAACATTTGTTAGATGCATTCAAAAAGCTCCTGTTATGTAAGACATAGACTTTAATTTATGTAGATCTTACAAATAACTGTTTCTCACATTTTTTGTTATTCTGTTAATAGATGCAAAAACTCATCTGTGCCAAAACAAAGGGTCCGTGTCTGCACTTTTGTATGTTTGCATGCTTGTATCGGTGTGGATATATGAATATATATCTACTTAGATGCACAAAATTATTGGTAGATTGAAATACTTATTTACAAGGAAGGGAGTTTATGAAGGGGACTGTTATTTCAATTTTTGTTTGGGCTTTTTTCTTTTCCTCATTTGGAATTTATTTCTAGGTCTTCAGTATTTCTTTTTTGTATTTTTTTATTGATTGAAAAATATCTTTAAAGTGTTTGGCTAGATTCCTCAGGCTAACTGTATATAACTCTCTATTGCAGTTAAATACAGAAAGCATTCTATAAATGGCTGATGTGAGTCAAAACAAGCATGATATTACTGATGATCACTGAATTCCAGATTAATCTTTTTAATTTAGTCACTGTGGTTGAGTTTAGGCTTTACTTTACCCCTTAACTCACTGTACTTTCCACCTCCTGTCACCACCTTGCATTGGCAGAGGGGGAGGTTTCCTTTCAGTTGTGTTCTTTGAAACCACAAAATAAGTTTTTCTGAATGTTTCTCCGTCTTGGTCTGCCCAACAATTCCCAACAGGAAATTAGAGCAATAATTTTGTTGTCAGGCAATTGTCTTGCACCATCTATTTCCTGGTTTTAAACAAGAGGCTTTCATGCTGGTCAGATATTTGGGGTACAACCTGGTTTGGATGAATTTGAACTCTAAGCATCTTAATGGATTAAGTTCAGTGAACTGTCCCACTAACACTAAAAAAGAAATATTCTCTTACAAAAAGAGTCTAAATAATTCAAAGAACTTCTGACAGCTCTAGAGTGGGTCCAACAAGAAGACCTTTAAAAGTAGAATCTAAATTAGAAGGCACTGAGTTAATTTGGGAGATGTCTACATGCACTTTGACTAACCTTACAGATATTTTAATTTATCTGAGCTTTTGCTCTTTATCTGCAGAGACTGCAAGACTTTTGGGCAGGGGTGCTGTTACAAAGATATATAGATCACTGCAGTGGGGACAATCAATTTCTAGGTCACTTTTTGTGGATGATTGTACTAGGAATAACAATTTTATTTCAATAAAATAGCAGAAATTGGTGGGGTAAGAGCCATGATGTAGGAAGAAAGCAGTTCAACTTCAGCTCTGTGCAGATTATTAATGACACAGTCCAAGAATTAACCAGCCTCACACTCTCACAAATCAGCAGAGATAAGATATAATTTTGCAATAATAATTAACTAACCATTTGCCATTGTCATCTCCATATTCAAAAGCCCAAAGCACACAATATGTACTTTTGATTAAGCAGATATTCCTGTTTTGAATCTAGAATAATAATTATATGGCATTCCTCTTTGTTATGAAAGAGTTCTTGGGCAATCAAATATATTCTGAAAAGAATTAACCTGAAATTTTATTTCTAAAACTAAATAAAGTGTCTTGCAAAGGTTAAAACTCTTAGCTGGAATATTTGCTTCCTCATACAAATGTAGTAAAGGATAAATATAATAAACAGGAGCAGATAACATTTTCTGGCTGTTCCTTTAAGCAAAGCTTCTAGGAGCAGCAACAGGATAGTTTAAAAATTCAAATGGTGAATTTTAGGAGAAGGCTAAGGTGGCCATTACCCTAACCTCTCATATTGGAGTGTTTAAGAAAGCATAAATAAGCTGGAAAGACTTTTTGCTTTGCAAATCACTGCTAAAAACATTCTTTAAAACAATCTGGAATGGATTCAAGGTCATAACCTAAAGGACTAAATATAGGCATCCAGTGCTGTTTGAGATGCCCTGGAATATCAGAGACATCTTCTTGGGAGTGGTAACTACATTGGACCTACAAGAGACATAAGCCCTTTAGCAGAGTGAAATACAGGTAGAAGAAATGCCCCATGCATTTTGCATTCTACCATATATCTGCATTTGGAAAACTGAATCTTTTTTTTTAATATTTCTGCAACAAAGATATCTTAAATTTCATTTGCCCCATTTAGTGTCCTGCAGCTCTGTTTCTTGTCAGAAAAGAAAAAGACCACTTCTAAGGATGGAGTTTCTCTGACCTGTCATGGTAAGGTCATTTTTAGTCTCAAGCCTACATGCCTTTACCACAAATGTTTATATTGTATCTGTTTAATCATGCCCATGATATTTACAGCTGGTGTCTGTGTGTTGGGAAAGGTTCACAGAATATCCTGAAAAGTGACACAATGCATAATACAAGTCAGAAGGTTCTCATCCCAAGCAATCACTAAAGAGAGGCTAGAAAATTGCCAAAAAGGTATGATCCATCTGATTTAATTGAGGCATCTGCAGGGAAAATATAAACAGATGAAGGGAATAAATCTAAACAACCTTTATGGTTGATGCACTGTTGGTCAACACAGTCAAGGCAGTTGAGGACATGATTTGTTCCACTCAAAAATCTGGGCTGTACGTCATTATATCATGATTGTATTATGAATGCTTTTGAATCTATCAACATGAACTTTGTGGACCACAGATGAGGACCAGGGCACCTGTGACACCTCAGATGGGTGCTGACACAGGCTGTTATCAGGCTACGTGAGGAGAGCAGCCTTGGTTCTCAAAGCCCCATGGCCGTGTTTGGAGCGAACAAACTTTGTTAAACTGATCTTTACCCATTTACTTTAGCAGGACACAGGTTTTCTCTCCAAAGAAAACATAATTTCTGTTATCTACCTTGCTCTCTTTGAAAGCTTTTATTAATTAGAAAGGGCAGGGAAAATACAACAGGAATGTTTCTACTGACACAAAAAAATATGTGGTGTATTACGCAGGGATCAGTGAAGGCATAATTATATCTCTGCTGAACAAGTCTTATTGTTCTTCAACTTCCATTGTTTTCTTTTGCAAAATAAAATGTGCTTCTCCATTATTAATAATATTTATTCGTGGTTTCTGTTACAAATCTCCTTTGCACTTAAAATGAAAGTTCTCATAAAAATACAGAATGTTACATGGTCAAAAGTGGTAAAAGTTTTCTTTCTAACTTAACAGGAGAAATTATTAATTTATTTAATTATCTGCTAAGAAAAAAGATCTTAGCAATTTCAGGTATAAACAGCAAAACCTTAAACATTTTCTTCTCTTGTCATTGCTCAGAAAATCTTTATGTGCAAAATGAATTTTCTGCAAGGATATAAAATTTTTATTCCAAATCATTGTACTGCCATTCTATCAGAGTTTCTTGAGTATTTTGTTTCTTAGTTTGATATGGGGATTTTTGAGAGAAAGAATAGCACATTATTTACCACTGTTTGAGAAAGAAATATTTTCACAACTAAACTGATGAACTTGATTTTAATTTCATTTAATATTCTGTCTATGTTGTAATAATATTTTTCTTTAAAGGTATAAATTCACAGATTTTAATTATTTGATTATGTAAGTAGTAGGGTATGTGTGAAATACTCTAAAGTGATGCCATGAAAAATACTATGCAGGGCATATTGAAATTCTAACTAAGGGTCTTGGCACTGAAATTCAGAGATGAAATTCCTAGCTTTCTGAAGTTTGAGTTCTATCAGTTGCCACCTCACCTGATCCAGCTGTGAATTGATACCTTATCTGTCAGGCTGAGCAGCCAGAGAACGTCACATTGCTCCTTTGAGTGCCACTGGCCACCAACATTGATGTGCCATTCTCAAGCTTGCCAATGTACAGCCTGAGTCAGAATGGAAATTTGAGTTTATGAAAGGATTTTTTGGTTGTTGTTCAACAGCATGCGTGTACCAGAGCCATTGAATTCTCTTGGGGGTAAATAGCATTTTCACTTGGATAAGATGATATTATCAAAACTTTTTCTTTTAATCCATAAGGCTATCAATTGTAAAACTGTTTCAAGATATGTGGTTAAATATCTCTGCTGAACAATGTATTACAAACTGTCACTGTGACTCAAGTAGTAATGAAACTTAAATAGTCAATATCTTTTCATTAGGCTGGACCAGAAGACAAATCTTCAAACCACCAGGTATTCCCCAGATCCTCAGAAGAACATGGCAATCAAAAGACACACTCTGTCAGGAATATCAAATAACAGATGTTTGATCAGTTTGTCACTTGACTTCGTGTTTTAGCAAAATTCAGTCAACACAGTGTAACTACAAACAAAGCCTGTACAGACAACTTCAGTGATATTTTTATTTCAGACAGATTGAACTGGCAGAGGTTGCAGACACTTGATACAGCAATGGCAGAATACACTGTGGTCAAAACAAATGGTTACCCTGGTGCTGTCATCTGTTGGATGTCCTGACAGGTACCTCTTTAACACAGGACCTCTGAAGAAAATGACACAGTGACTTCCTGTGTCCTTTCCAAACTTGTCAGAAAAGTGAATCCTTCCAAAGGAGCTTAATGAGATTTTATTGTCTATTTTATCTATTTTATCAAACCAGATTTTTTCTTCCCTTCTTCTAGAAGCAGATATGGTGTTGTCGTGAGTAGCATTTGGAGTCACCTTTGAAAGCAGAAGTGAACACTTGAATTTTCCTGTGAATTGTCAGCACTTCCCACTCCCACTGAAATGCCCATCACATGTGATAGGAAGAAACACACTGCGACATTTCATTTTATGTAACACTTGGCAAATTCTTTGTGCCATAAATTAGTTACACCGAATTAAAAAAACAGTAATCCACATGCCAAACACTACAATCTGGAATATGTTCAGTATTTGGGGTGAAAAACTGCTACAGAAAGCAACTGAGCTTTCAAAAGGCACATCCTCAAAATAGTCTTTAATTTTGGGAAGGGCCAAATGTAAAGCACCTCAACTGTTTACCTACTTGGAATCACTGGTCACCTCTGAAAACTACACTCAGATGCAAACTCCCTCCAAGAACCATTCTTTATGTCCATGTATTGATAAATACAATGAGCAGAAAACCAAGATGAAAGAAAGAATAGTTACTACAATGATGTTTACAGATGTCTGCTTCAAGACAAATGTGTTCATGCATCAAATGCAAGCAGAAATGGGTGAAATATTTATGAGTATATATGATAAAAATCAGAGGAATTCCTCTACACAGATTTTTCTATATCTCTTAAATGTCTTTCAAATATTTTTTGTAAAAGAAGTGTACTTTCTGGATCATTCATAGACTGAAAAAAATATTTAACTTTCAAGAACATAATTAGTGTATTGATGGGTGTCTGTTGGATATGAAAAATAATAGTGCTGAAAATTTTAGATATGTCAGAAGCATGTTTTCTTTTGCCTTTCTTCTGACATATTTAAAAACAGAGTCCTAGAAAAAAAGAAAAATGAAAAAGTGATTTTGTGCTTAAGTTACACATGTAGAATATTGCAGAAACAAGGTTTTGTCCTTGAATCACATTATGCAGTTCAGGCATTCAAACATCAATCTCTCATAACTCATAAACATGCCATGAAAGCAAATAAAGACTCTTCCATCTTGCTGCTTGGAAGTTACCAAAGAACCTCTGACCCAAAAAAATTCCAATCAAAAGAACCTCTGACAAGCAGAAATTCCATCAAGAGGATCCATCTACATTAGTCATATGTGAGAAATGTTTATTTCATTAAAATAGAAATTTTTAAAAAACAATATATAGTTCTAGTAGCGATATAAGATACCATATTTTTAACCTGGAAGATGCATGCTTTGTTTCCACCCCTTTACCTGTAAGAGTAAAAATCCCAAGTCTGTTCTACAATACTTTACACAGAAAATCCAGAAATATTAGTGGCTATTTCCTGGAAAAGAAGACAAAAATCCCACAGGACTCAGGACCCTTTATCCCAATTTATGTAGAGCTGGCTACAGTTCTTCAGGCTTTGGAGAGTGCTCTGAGAAGGAAGGTAGAGACAGGGCATGACTTCCCCTGCAGCCTGCGCTCTAACCAGGAAGCACCAGGAAAGACATCCCACTGTCCTGCCATTAAGGGATGATGGGATGACACCACACACCAAATGGAGGTATCACCATTGCTAAGGTGATATTTTCTGTGAGAGGTGTGGAAGAGACAGATAATGCACCAGTGGCTACCACATACACCTTCAAAACAGATCCATGGACATTGTGTTTCTTTAGGAAAAGCCTCAAAATGGATATCAGGCAAATCTAGCCACCAAATATGTTGAGGGATCCCTATGGTACCAGCTAGGGAAGGATCAGTGATGGCAGCTTTCTTGGAGGGATTTACCTGCAAAGTGCACAGGTGTGGATGGTCCTCATGAACTGTGTAGGCTGCACCTGTCCTGTCCGTTCTCTCAGTGAAGATACTCAGAGGGATAACAATCTTTCTGTGGAAGATCCTTCTTAGAACAGCCTGAAACAGTTCGTCACAACAGCAAACAAAGTATGTATGTTTTTTCAAGCCAAGCAAAAAGCACATCTTGTTACCTTCATTTTCTTTACCATCCACCGGATCAGGGTTCCCAGATCTCCTAAAGGAATGGCAGTAGGTCTGCATCCCATCTTGTCAGCACTGGTTGTCACTCATTAATCCAAAGCCCATCAAAAGCTGTGAGAGTCTTTGCTTTGGTTTCCTTTACCTCTGGAATGTTTTTGAGGTTTATTCTTGCAGTGCCATGTATTCACACTGCTGCCTATTTCACTGTCTCCTGTCCCTGACCACTATTCTACTAGAAAACCTACAAAGAGGGAAATGAGCCCTTCCATATCAGTAAACAACTCAGACCCATAAACCTGGGATATCTGCGTCTCTTCAGACATGTTTATAAAATGCAGAGCTTATTGAGGTTACTCATGCAACTTCAAGGAAGAACAAGCTAACTAAACGACTAACAGCCAATTTGTATTTTGAATATAACAGGCAATTTTTATTATACAGACTTCAAAATGTGAATTATACATATTGAGATGAGTTAAACTATTATCTCTGGGAAGAGAAGGTTTATATTTGTCCCTAATAACATGCAGTTAGTGATTGATTGGCATAGGTACTTAATTTCTCTCTACTTTTTATTTTTTTACACTTTTGATTCCTATTATTCTGCCATAATTCAAACTGTGGCTAGAAATACAGACAGGTAGAAGCAAAAACAAAGTTCATTTAGCATCTAGCTTTGGAAATAAATGTTAATAATGTCAATTTAAACTGCTACAGTTACTGGTTAGCATTTAAGTGACAACACAAAGACTGGCTTACACTGTGAAAGAATCTATATAAAAAATGACACGTCTTTTTAGCAACTCATCACACACCAGTAAATCCCCTTTCAGCTCATGAAAAATCCACACTGTTACAAGCTTGCAGACACAAAGTCCTTTTATGTATTTTTGCTACTTTGATTTTTAATATTTTGGGGGAGGAGAAACTCAAATCTCAATCAATTGTCTTTTCCCCTCAGATCATTTTCTTGAAATCTGCCAATAATTCTTCAGTTTGAAGCACTGTCTACATTAATTCCTAATTACCTCTCAGAAATGTTTCATTTCTAATAGAATATTGCAGGATTTACCTTCCTTCTATTGCTAATAATAAAAACACATCAGAACTAATATTAAAACTAGAAGAAAATGAGCTAAAATGAGTGCTAATATGACATGAAGCCTTTTTTTGTGTAGCCTGTACCCTGCACAAAGGGTCCCATTTTTTTTTAAGGACCTACACACTACTGTAATGTAAACAACCAGTATTACCCATATAAAAAATATATATTTCCATCATTACTGGGTTTGTGAGAAAAACATTTTTGAAAAGAAAAACAACCAATCTCCAAACCCTTTTTTTTCAAAGAATCAAATACCCTGTTATTAGAAGCAATTTTTGCGGAAGTTGAGACAACACAGCGACAGAAAACAAAAGGTAATAGGTACTCTTTCTAAATCAATATTAGAGAATTGTTTCAGCACAGTGTTCCACAGCTTTCAGGGAAACAAAAAAAATTATCTGTTTTGAGCTGCCAAAATAATAAATTGAAGCAGGAGGTCTGACCAGCAAGCACAGAGCTGTTAGTAGGGGATGACAATAGCGCTTTAGCACAGACACTGATTCAAATGATAGCTTTGGCTTGGAACCACAGATTGCACCCTAATAATTTATCCCAGACAGGGCATGAAATGCTGCAATGGCCCTTGGTGGTCTACAAGGAGGTAGTGCAGCATCTTGAAAAACTGCTGATCAAAAGTACCATTTTCATGGATTTATATTGCCATGTATAAAGACAAAGATGGTAACCAGAGCAAAGTGATAAAAAATGAACAGGTGAAACAGGAGTTTATAAGTGCAAATATAACTCTGGTCCTTTCTTGTCAAAACCAAATTGCTTTTCTAGGAAATGCTGAGGACCAACAGAAACTGAAATTGCATGATAATTAGGTATCCAGTATAGAGCTGTTGCAATGTTCCCATGTGTTTTTCATGCACAGGAAAGGCGGAAAGATGCTCCAGCCCACATTGGAACACTTCTTTCATCAGTGCACAGTTTTAGAAGATATTATTCTCTATCCAGATTTGTTAAAATAATAAAAATTGATTGCGATCTATTATAGCTGGTATAAATAATGCATAGAGAAGCAAATATGGCTTACTTTAAGAATAAGCAGGGCCTTGGTAGATGTTGAAATACTGTTTAATTCATGTGGGGAATAACATGATGGAAAATTTAAACTTTCTGAGCTATAAAATGAGTTTTTGATGTGAGAGGTCTGGATGCAATGCAGCAGCCTGGAACTGGAGGACAGGTATTTAAACACTGACTGGGATTTACCAAAGTTTCAAGATAGGCAATCTAGAAAGGGAACTCTAGCAATTGCCTATAAAGACAATTTAGATCCTCAGCCCACTCACCAGGAACAGAGAAAGTTTGTACACCAAAAATTATATTCAAACAAGTGAGAAGGCCAAAATCACCAGGATAATTCACACATTTGTTTATTTACAGATTCCTAACTTTGTTTCAAATGCATTTACCTGGTTGTGCATTTGATAAAGTGTCTTTGAAAGAGATAGTTTTTCAACACAATACCATTTGGATTACAAGCTCTTCCAAACTGCCATTCATCTTACAATGAACCAATCGGTCGTTTGTTTACTGCAGTATAACTAGCCCAAATAACAGCTTAAGTCACGGTGCTAGACTTAAGCTTGTGTTTTGCAGGATAAAAACTGAGCTATTTATCTTTGCCAGATGCTGATCTCTGATAAACCATAAATGGGACTATCTCTTTGAAGAAAATCATTTAGTCTCTTAAAAGACGTATGGAATTCTGCACTTTGGAAATGTATGGGACACCTGTAAAATACCTAAAACCTAAAATACCTTTTTCCTTGTATGAATTCAATAGAGTCAACTTGGATGTTAACTTCAATAAGACTTTTTTTTAATTCCAAAGCTCAAAATATATTACTGCATTTAAATACCTCTATCTGAAGTGCTAATTAATTAGGAAATTTTTAATTTCCGAAAGCAGCATGATTAACAACAATGAACACATTGTTAAAGGCAAAAAAAACTTGAGAAAAAGATTAAAGATGATGAGAATGTAGGTGCCCAGAGATTAAAATAAAATTTAAAAGTACTTCAGGTCTTTGTTTCTTAAGCATTCGCTTTGTGGAAATCGCTTTGGATTCTTTTTTTTCTTTTTTTTTCTTTCACATTATGACTGATTTTGCTAGACATTTAAACACATAGTCTAATTTAAATGGGTGTATAATCTCATAGAAGTTAATAAGGTTCTTGGGGTTTTTTATTTATTTATTTTCCACTAGCGTGGCAAAGTCTTAGAGGGTTTTTATTCCCCACCTTCTTCACCTGAGTAGCTGTAACACTTCAGTTCTCTTTGGTATGAATCGTTCTTCTGAATTTATTTTCGTTTAGGGAGTTGATGCAGCCACCCAGTAGTAAGTAGCTCCATATCTTCTGAGAAACCTGGATTACCCACCTGGCCTTTGGATATAGATTCACAGGATCATAGAATCATTAAGGCTGGAAAAGACCTCCAAGATAATCAAGTCCAAGCTTTAACCAAACACTACCTTGTCAACTAAACCGTAGCACTGAGTGTACACAAGTCCATGATCATTTATCCCTCTCAAAATTCCTGTTTGGAAGTTTAAACATGTAAGCAAAATGAACTCAGGGTTTAAGAATATGAGAAATCTGCCAGTTTGGACAACTGCAACATTAGAGCTGTTCTACAATATAGAAAAACCAAAGTTCCTACAAAGTCTGGAGGAAAGAGCTAAGCTTAATAAGAGTTTTTATATTTTCCAGAGTGGGTAAATAAAAGCTCACTGAGAACTTAGACTTTGTTTGACAGGGATTTCTGCATAGGGGAAATTTTCTTTTGAGTTCTTAATCTATTAGAAAGATTATTAAATACCAAAACACCTAAGCAGTCAATCACAAGGCAGATATTATTAGGAAAACACGTTATTGAAATAATTGATAGTCCATCACAAGCGTCCTGATGTTACTATTGATGCATGTGGCAACTGTTGATGCCTTTAATTTTCTCTCTCTTTCACTTTTCCACTGCATTTAAAACACGTTTTCAGTTTGTAAAAAAATTTACATAATAGCTAAAAAAAAAAAAAAGGCAAGTAAAATTGTCAGAAAAAACCCCCAAACTATGTGTCATTTTTATCACTAGTTTAAATGTAAACCTAATAAAATNCCCGGTTTCAGTTTGGAAAAAAATTTAAAAAAAAGCTAAAAAAAAAAAAAAGGCAAGTAAAATTGTCAGAAAAAACCCCCAAACTATGTGTCATTTTTATCACTAGTTTAAATGTAAACCTAATAAAATACAAACAGCTCTTTCTTTTCAGACAATTCTTTTTAAAGAGTATCCTGGGTTCTTTATTATTGCTTAACATTACTCTTGATGCTGTTCCTTCATCTTCTTTACTGAATTCTTGCAAATTATTTTGCCTGCGTTTTTACTTCTGTCTGTGCATATTTCTAGCCTCCTTTGCTTAGTTGCAGCTAATTAATTTTCCTGCTTCCGTTGCTCTTGTTCTGCTTGTAGGTTTGTACTCAGACACATCCTGTGAATGCTGGAATCATCTCCATCCTTGTAGCGTTGTCATAGATACACACAGAATCATTTATTGTTGGAGAAATGCAGAGAAATAGTTGCCCAGTGTTCTGCTCTTTCCTGTTTATCTTTTAATTCAGACTGGTGCCATTGGTCATCAATGGCTCGCTCCCCTCTCGCCCGTCACCTCTGCTAATGAGGGGAACATCTGTGCAACTGGCAGATGTGGCCCAAACGAGACAGAGCTCGTTATGTCCCTGCTCAGAGACCAGCCAGAGAGCCAGGGTGGATCTGTCTCTTTGAAAGGGCAGAGAGACAGTCACTCCCTTTATAACTGGCCCCAAAACCTGAAGATACAGAGTTTTAAGTTTTGAAACCTTTGTATTTTTCATTATCTACAGAGGGAGGGCGGAAAGCAGAGACTGGAAACTCTGCCAATCTTTGTTGTCTCTGTTGGAATCATGCTGTCCTGCAGAAAGGACTTCAAAGTTCTTTTTTTTTTCTCAAAACCAACAAGAGCTTAGTGGTTAAAACATTTCTCTTCCACTCTAGCTGGAGTTGCCTCAGGTCCTAATCTCAGCTGCAAATGCAGGATCTATTTTACTGACGCCTGTTACAAGTTTGTTTTGTCCATTTAGCCTGTATATTGCTTAGAGTGAGAGTGAACACATTTTGGAATTGCTGTTGTTGTACTAATCTATTGTTGTAGTAGTTGTTGTTGTTATTGTTATTATTATTATTATTGCTATTATTACTACTATTTTGTTTCTCTGTAGGATTCAGTACAGTCTTGCCATGACATAAGTTAAAGCCTTAGAAATTTAGGTCAACATTGGCAAAGATCCTTTACATCACTGTGCAAATGAGTCTTGAATTTTATTTATGGACAAACCTCCAAAAACCCCTCAGTTACTGCAATTGGTAACACATCACAGCTGAATCAGAGGAGCAAAATTTCCCTTTGGTGCTCTGTAGAAAGGAAAAAAAATGCTAAAAGACTGTATGATAGGTAAGTCCAGATTCACTGGGCATAAAATTTTAACATTGACTTCCATTACAGGGCAAGTTTTTACTCTTTATTGCTAAAAGTCATTTAATTTTATTTGAAGAGTATCTTCATAGTGAGAGAAGGGTAAAAAGATTTCTGCTTAATGGCAGATAGTGATTTCCTCTCAGATAAATTTCTAGCTTCCTTTGATCCAGCCAATCTTAGGGTATTCTTGTATTAAAAAACTTTAACTTTTATAAATTTCAGTACATGTTCCAGTTTTAAGCTTTGTCCCATGCAAAGCCTGAAGCTTAAACAGTCTGTCAGAAAAGTCTCTCTCAAGCTGCCAGAAACTCAGTAACTGCACCAAGGAAACAAGATTTTAATTTGTTTTTAAACTCCTGAAGGACTGCCTTTCATGTGCATTTGGAATAACTAAACTCTGTTTCTCTGTAAACTGGGATTGACTGGAGTCTTTAGATAAAAGTGTTTTGCCCAACTTCTGAGGTAAGGATACTGTATCAACGGAATACCATCCTCCAGGAAGAGTTGCTGTAGAAAAGGTTCTCACTATGGAGCCTCTCTACAGCATCTATATATAGTTATAAAAACTTGCTGCAAATGAATAGTGCTATAGAAATGTGAAATATAAATAATCATCATAATTAATGGGCTGTGCTCTTGCTGCAGCTCTCAGTTTAAAAGCTTATCTCGGTTTGGGTATTTCTCTATCCCACATTTTCCTCTGTTATTCCTTAAGTACTCTGGTAAAGTTATTTGAGTTAGACTGTTCAGGATTGAGACATTTTCTCACCAAATATATTCAAAAGGAAAAGATCTATGATCTCTTGATTAAATCTATTATGACATTTTAAAAAAATGACATTTTCTTTCACGGTTTGTGTGAACCGTTCCTTAGCCATTCTCAAAAACCTTTTTTATATAGAGTACAGAATTTTTTCCCCACTTTTATAGATAGGGAAACTGAGGTAGACTGAAGGTAGTATCTGCAGTTTTCCAGAGACAGTACAATTTTGGAAACAAAGTACAAAGAGGGTCCAATTTTCAGAGCTTTTAGAACTTGCAGCAGTTATTAAATTTGATAGGAGCCATTGAATTTTAAGGACGCCTTGAATTCTTGTTCTTTCAAACCTGCATGTCTGCCTGAGCATGGATGAGAGCAGCCATGAGCAGTTTAATTCTGCGGAGCTGGAATTCATGGCATAGATGTTGGATTCAGCCCCAGCACTTGAACAAACACTCATCACACCAATCTGCACTCGTGCTCGGAGGTAAGAAGGTGCCCACACTAGAGTTCAGTACTCAGGAAGCACAATGTCACCTTATGTACCATCCAATCTAAAATATCAGAGAAGGCAATGTGAAATATTGTGATGTTCCCTTAAATTCATCTGGGACTATGAGCAGTGACCCATGAATATGCAAAAATATAAAGTCTACTCTTCAATTCCACTCTGTTTTTTTAGTAAAAGTACTCAGTCTTCCTCGTTATAAATTCTGTCTCTACAGAAGAAAAAAAAAAGGCTTTAAGCCCAACCTGTTAGTGTTGCTTCATGCCAAATAAATTTACCTCCCTTAATTTATTACATTTTTTTCTTGCACTGCTCTGCCCAAAATGACTCTCCTGTTGCCATTGATTGCTACAGCAACCTGAGAAACCAGGAAGAATATTTTCATATTTGCATTCTTGAAGAGGAATAACTGGGCTGTCATTTGAGACAGGTTCTCCCCAAAACAGCTGTACTGGGGTCTAAGAGCACAGGATGAATAGCAGAAAACCCCTGTGAATTGACAGGGATTTGAACTGGAGCTTTGGAATTATAAACGCTTAGGAATTACAAAACTCCTGTTGGAGCATTTCATGTGCTGAATTAACCAAGACCCAGCAAGCTTTTTTGCTGACAGTGAGTGTAAAGCTCATGAGATGGTGGAAGAGGAGGCAAAGGCAGCTCTGGAAACTTCAAAGGGCTGGATGCAGCAGGCCAGTGGTTACTGACAACATTCCCAAATGTACAATATTTGGAAGATGTAGATAGAAAGTTGGAACTGAAAATATCCACTTCTAGTACCTCAGTAACTTGCCTGTTATGCTTTAATTCTTAAATATATTCTCATGTCTGGTGACTTGTTTATTTCTTTCATATTTTCTTCTCTGTTAGATTTTAGACTTCAAATACTTGGTAAAAAAAAAACCCACTTTGTTTTCTTGCATTTCAAACACATTGTATAAAATTAACATCCATATCTGCACACAAGAACAAAGAAAATATTTTCCAAGAAATTTTCACCCTAAAGAAGGGGAAAATCAAGGAAGTATAGATGATACAATGTGAAAACTTAAAAAAAAAATCTAAACTACTTCTGTCCACTTTTAAAAGTTCATTTAGCAGGTGTTACCACAGTGACACAATGTTAGGAGGCACTCTTCTGTCAATTTAGAGGAAGGTTCAGAAAGGAAAAGATGACCTCGTAGCCTACAATGTCTAAATTGAAACAATAAAAAAAAATAGTACAAACTATAAGGTTTTGCTATTAGGAGCTAATAAGAAGTTCTGGTAGCGGCTGGGAACTCAGCACAGAGATAATGTGACAAGGATCTGGATGAACCTGTAAATCACAGACTGACTGAGAGTCAGCAGGGTAACATATCCATGGAAAGGGCTGATGCGATCCAAGGTTAGCTCAGAAAAAACAGGGCCAGTGGAGATCAAAAATCATATTTATCAAGCATCACTGGTAAAACCTTGACAGAAGTAGCGGATACTTTTCAGAAAATATGATCTTGAAATGGAATAAATGAATATAAGCCTCATGGAACACTAAAGAAATAAAAAACTTCAATAAAATTTTAAACAAATAAGGCCAGAAGAGATTCTCATCCCAACAATGTAGACGTTGGGATTGGGCAGGAATCACTGACAAGAAATAAAAACTGCAATATGGTAAAGGCTGGCATATGAAGTAGACCATAACATTGGCTCAGAATAAAAATAATGGGAATTTCTGGCTGTTGGAGTACTGAGGCTCTGAAACAAATTTAAAATAGGAGGGAGTGAATAAAAAATGTTTTGTGATGTATTAATCCTCTGTCAAATGTAATAAGATATTTGTGTACCACTGAATCCAGTGGCTGTTAAGCAGTCATACACATTCAAGAGGAGTTGTATCCATTCCTGGAAAGGAGGGGTCCATTGCTTGCCTAGGAAAGGAAGAGCTGAGGTTCCATGCATCTCTCATACAGGGAGCTTGGACAATTACTTTTTCTGATTGGCTGGATCAAATATATCACTGCATGGGTGGTGTCAAAGCTTGGCACAAGGTTCTGCGATTCTGACATTTCTGACCCTTTCTGAGTCCCCGAGATTTCTTCTCCCACTCCTTCAGTTCACTTGAGTAAGTACTGCTGTTTCCACACCCATCTATACAGAGATTATGTTGTCATTTTCTGTCTGGAGATAATAGAAATTAAAAATGAAAATCAAACAGGCAAACAAAGCAATATTTTCTGAACCAAATTGCCTCTTTGGACACAGCATAGGTCAGTGATAATGGACTTTTAATAATAATAACAATAACAAGCAGTGAGCTTCATTATCAGAAGGAGAGAGGGGAAGAACATGTTGATCTTTCAAGGTTTCTATGTCTCTGAACATGAAACAGAGAACTTTTAAGAGCCTTCTTCAACAAAAATCAAGTGTCTTCTTGGGAAATGAGAAGATAATCAGTCAGATGAGCTACTTTTCACCTAATGTCTATGCTTTTTTTCTGGATGGTTGCTGAGACAAAGTAGAATTTTGAGTTGCTGGGGAGGGAATTTCTATACCAATTACCCTTTGGCTCTTCACCTGGCAGTATTGATCAGTCCCTTTTCTGAGAGCAAGAGAGTCTGTTCAGGCTGGTCCCAGCCATGTATAAACAGAAAATACAACTCTTCCTTATTCGGGCTGCCCAGGACAGAGGTCACCTGCAACCATTTACTGTCCCATTTCAAGCTCTTTAATTCTGTGTCCCAGCAGTTACAGAAATCACAGGTATTTCAGTGATGTTGACTAAAAGTAGCATGAGAACTGAAAAGAATAGATAGATATAGATAGTTATAGATATAGATACATTTCTAGATGTAGGTACATCAATATAAAGGTATATTGGTATATCAGTATATAGGCATAGATGATATATCAATCACACTAAAGTTGGAAGTTTCAGAGTCCCACCATGATGAGACCTGACAGGCAAAAGGATGACCTTAGAGTGGTGTGGTTATGCCATAAAAGAGAAAAAAACACAAAGAAAAGCAATTTATGCAGGTCCCAGACCTAATGAGGGGCTGACTGAGAGTAACACTTCTATTTCTACAATTCCTATTTTCATTCTGGGTAGCAGGTCCTCTTCCTTTCTTTTATTTTTTTTCCCTTTTTTTGGACTCCTAATCAGAGCAAGAAACAAACAATTAAATCTACATTTCATATTTACAGAAGGAAAAAAGGTCTCCTGAATAAACATAATTTCACTGCAATTTTTTTTCCCAAGCTCTTATGGCTCATGCTGAAGACTCACATTGCCACTTTTTGTGTCATAGTGTATATTAAATGCAGGAGATCAGTCTGAGATGTATTATTGGTTTAGGAGAATCCATGTACAATTACTTTTTAAAAATTACAACATACTTCAAACTGTAATATCTGTGCCTTTTTATAGAAATAGGGGTTATAATCTAGCCATTAAAATTCTCTAGCCAACTGCTTCCAGCTATTCACACGTGTGAAACACTGCACAGCTTCCAATTTATTTTTTTTTATAAATTTGCCACTTTCAGGCTCCTACAGTGAGTAATTTCCTTGGAAAGTGTCTTCATCTAAATAATATTTAAGTATGCCACAAAGGATATCAACAAAGATAAATTGTACCACATCTCAACATAATCAAATGCTTATTTATTAATCTGTTGAAAACCTGATCAAGATGGAATGAGCTGAAGTTTTCTCAAAGCAAATTAGAGGAGAAAAGTGAGGGGAAGCTCTGGGATGACATGAATTTTAAAATGTAGCAGGGCTGATCTGCATTGTTGCAGCCACACACAATAATCTGTAAAAACAGAATTGGACAAAAGGTTGTTGTGAACACAGGATGATTTGTAGCCCTTATGGTTGCATAAAGGATCACCAATAAGAACACTACTTCACAGTATTTTTAATATATTTAGAAAACTGACCTGACACCTGGTGTCCAGGGTGGCTGTAGCTCCAGTCTTTGTGGTGTATAACACCCCGATCTTTTCCAGAAAGTGTTGCATTATTTCATATGTAAAACTATATTACATTATCCCCAGACAGGATTTGGGTGCTCTACATCATAAAAAGATGAACCTGAAGAGTATCAAATTTAAAGACATTGAAATTCTCAGTACTCTGTACAGAAAGGTTGGCAAAATTCCTACCTGTTTTGATAGACTTGGGAACATTGCTGTTATTGCTATTTCTGAGTTAAGAACATCACAGGAAAAGAAATTCATAGGCAAATGAATTATCAGACGTGGACAACATTAATTTGAAACAAACTGTGGGCTTTACATAAAGTTCACACAAAATGTCAATAGGACTCCAGTTTCACCTTGGAATGACACTTTCAGAGCTGGAATAGTCAACCTAACTGCTGTGTTAATCACACTGATTTTCTCCTGCACTTTATTTCAAACAGTGATATGTGAATGACTGATGCCCATAAAACAATAGAAGGAAACCCATGAAGTGACTGCAGGAATATATTTCAGGTAAAAATAAAGTATATTCTGCCCCCACCAAGCACATGAATTGAATCAAAATGACAGGAAAATTAAGAACAGGAAAGATACAATCTTTCAGCAATTGTGAAAAGCTCTTTTTTAGTTCTGGTTTACTGAATGCCGCAGTGGTAACAAGCTTATGAAATTATTTATGGCTTTTAGAAAATATACAAGTTCACTTTATCAATTATTCAGTCATCAAGATTAGGCATGTACCTGTAACTGGACTGGGTACACTAAGAAACGACCACTGCATAAGGCCAAACACCACTACACCAACTTTACCCCACTTTTCCAACACCTGGAAGGAGCCCTGTGGATTGTAAAGGGCTCAGAATTTCCGTTTGGATTCAGCATTGCAAATTCTCCTCTCTCTGGACGAAAATACCTCTCTATAGCATCTGTTTCTAGGCATTACGTTAAAAAAAATATATTTTAGATTCTTGAAGAAAATACAAGGTTTAATCCCCGTCCGCATCTCTCTTTAACATGCTGTGGAGAGGTACGATGGACTGTTAATAATTTAAGGTAAAATTTGTGATGTTATCTCCCCTAAATTTGTGTTTCTTTTTTCCTTCTTCACCTTATGTAAATCCACTTTGCCAGAGATGCACTCATGTAACATTCATCTGGATTGTGTTCTCTAAATTCAATATTTACCCTGTACTGCAAAAAAATATTTCTTTCCAAATTAAACCTGCTGCAAAGACTATCCTGTGCAGGAAAAATAAGAATGTCTAAGTGTTACATATCCATCAGTGAAATTTCTAAAATGGACAATCAATTAATCCTGCATTCATTTATTATAAAATCAAACAAACAAATATATTAAAAAAACCCCCATCAAAACCCAGAAATTATTCATAACAAACCTGTGATGTCCTGTTTTGTTACTGTCATTGACAATTCTTTCCCAGATTAAGACATTTGTAAATTGGTTTCTAGTATTTTTTCTGGCACTATTTATTTTTTTTTTTTATGTGAAATATTTGAAAGATAGGATAATTCTGGGCTAAATGTATGGTATTAAAGCTTGGAATATATAAAATTCTTTCCTAGTTCTGGAAAAGGATGGTTGCATAACCTGCATAAAGTCACTTGATTCCTCTATCCACCAGTTGCAGGTGTCTGACTACCACTCATTTTGGTTACAGCTACGCAGTCATACAAACTTCAGGTTTTCTGCATAATTTAATTTAATTTGTAATAAGTTTTACAATAATTTTTCTAGCTGTGAGTGTCTGAATGAGAACCTGGAGGACAGAGACTGTCTTAGATTCTCTATTTGCACTAATCCTACTGTAATGGGCTTTCTAGTGGAAAGAGATTTCTAGGGATGCATTTGTAGGAATGATAAACACCAATAATTTAAAGAACTTAATGAAACTATCCATTTCAATGAGACATTGCCATGTTAAACAGAAAAGTTAAGCTGGAGAAACATTCACAAATCAGGACATTAAATGCAGTGTTGAGCTTTCTGTAATGTAATACTGTGTAACAAGACAGTGATGGAAAGTTGGTGTGGCAAAGTACTCATTCACAACAGTAACCAGTTTAGCAGGGGGAATATAATTGTCACTAATTTCAGTCTTTTAATAAAGTATTAACATAGTTTTGATATTTCAGTTCTGAAGATAAAACACCTTATTCCTATTAAGACCACATTTTTATTATTATTCAGAAACACTGAGGATCAAAAAATAAGTTGTACTGAGACACAGAAGTGAAAAGGGAAAACAGATGCAGATACAAGCAGACTGGTAAATCTGTAATTCTGTATTGAATTGTCATCAGTGAAGAAGTGCAAATAATACCAAACCTCCAGATACACTAAATTTCAGTCAGTTTACACAGTCTTATTTAAGGGTGGTCTTGAAAGCTGATGCTCTGGGAATCTGAGGTTTAGGTTACTGGTCTGGGCTTAACTATAAAGAATATTATCCAAACTCTAACAATAAGCTGTGACAATGGCATTGCTACCTACTGGGACACTCAATGGCTTTCTAGGAAGACGTCCCTACCCATGGCGGGGGTCAGAACTGGGTGATCTTTGAGGTCCCTTCCAGCCCTAAACACTCTATGGTTTTGAAGAAGAAGACATGCACATTTATTAGTCCTGGCTCAATTGGTGACTTTTTATATAGCCTTAAAATGTTACTGGGGGGGTCTTTATCCAAAATAACTAAAGTTTCCCTGTTCAGTCCGGCTTTTAAAAAAATTTATGTTCGAGATTATTATAATGCACCAAATGCTGTAAAAGCTTATCATAGCCCGTGATTCTGTCCAAAGTCTGTGACTGAACCAAATTAGGATATTTTTGTCCTCTGAAAACCTGCAACAAAGATTTTGTTTTCTTTTGGGTTTTGCTTGTATATTTGGGTTAGGAGCAAAACCTTTATGAAACTCTCTGGGAGATAAAGAGTAAAACCTTACAGCAAAGTTTCAAATATCATTCTGCATTGTAATATAAATATTTTGAGTAGGTTAAATATATATGTAAGAGGAAATAAGTGAATAAGCTATACATCTTGGGCGTAAGATTTAATAAAAACCTCAAGTGTAAGGGAGCGAAAAGGGGAAATAGACGATTTATTGCCCTATTCAGCACAGTTCTTTACAACAGTATGATTTCAGACTCTTTAACTTTTAAAATGAAATGGATTTTGATCAAATGTAGCACTCAGGAAATGTGAGATTAATGCCTTTGACAGAAGCAAGAAACAGAGTAAACAGGCACTACACAGCTTTCATGAGAAAGCTCAGCTACTGCCCTTGAATGTGATCTTTTGACTTTTATTATCGACTCTAAGTCTTCAAACTGCCAGCTATGTAATTTCTATTTTTTTTTGAGCCATTGTACAAGGAGTATGAATGAGGCCACCACGGTCATGGGAGGTGAAAGGTTAGGCTGAGTTCAAATAAGTGTGTTCATTTTTGCCTGGTTTACCAAACACACAGTCCATAGAGCCCTGTATTAAGTTTGAAACAATATCCTGGAAAATATACAATAAAACCCAAAAGTATGGTCTTTAAAAAAAATAAATTATTTGGAGAGCAAACATTACCTACACTTCATGGAGTTTTACTCCAACCACCGGATTACCATTAGAAGGACTTTTCTAGGGTGGAAATATGTTCATTATTGTTATTTGCAATCTGAGACAATAGTAACTCAAGGTCTTCAGTTTGAAAAATCTGTAGCAATGTTAACAGGTGTAGATAAAATGTGAGTTCAGGCAAGATAGAACTTTATCTGTAGGATTTGTTGAATAATAGAATCATTAAGGCTGGAGAAGATCTCTAAGATCACAAAGATCAAACATCAACCCAGCACCACCACTACGCACACCACTAAACCACATTCTCAAAGAAGATATAGCAGATCTTGAAAGATCACCTGCTTTGTTTGCCCACTTTTCATTTGGAATGAAAAAGGAGCCCAAACTCTCTAGAGCACTACTCTTCAGTGAAGATGGTTCAGCAGCCACCATGAATTCATCTGAGACAGAAGCCCAGGAAGACTGTTACTTCTGGAAATTAGGATTAAAGCCAGTCAGAAATCTTTCAGAAATAAAAAAAAAAGGATTTTGCTGTAAAATAACCTCTTATAGAAACAAACAACAATAGCAACAACAAAAGAAAAACAAAAAACCCCAAAAAACCCAGAAATTTAGCCAAGTATTCTTACAAGCATTTCTGAAGACCATGCCAATGGTCTGGAAGAAATCTGGAAGTGAAGCTATTTTCTAAATAGTCTGATGTTACAAGCAATTTCCTAGGTGATGGGTGACCCATGTTCAAACCTTATATTGTCCTGATTTTGAAGCTGAAAACAACTGTCACTTTCATGAGGCAGAAGTGTTGTTTTTCAGCCAGCTATTGCACTATCTCCTTGATAAGATGAGAAATGCTGTTTGCTGAAGAGCATGACAAGATTTAATAGCTTTTTGGAAGTAGAAATGGTAACTTACGGTTCTCAGTGCATTTATCTGTGACTCTTGGTTTACTTTTTCACACAGTAAAAATAGTTTATCCCATGAGACAGATGTCAGATCAAGTGCCAGGAGGAAAAACCCACATTAGTGTTGTGGGCCTCACCTCACAGACCAGCTTTGGATCAGAGACTGTGAATAAAAGTTTTAGCTTCTGCTTTGTATGAATTTGTCTGCTAGTTTCTATTGAAGAAGGGATTTTTTTCCTTCCCTTTTTATGAACCTCTTATTGCATCATTTTTATCTGATAATAAAGAGCTGTCATTTTGAATTTTGGAAGCGGCTACAAATCAACAGCACAATTTAGGATTCCTTTTCCCCTTTCATTTGCAAGTAACAGTCACTTTTGAGAGCATTCCTTACTACAATTGCACCACAAGATATATTTACTGTACAACTCATTCACCTGCAGATGGGTAAGTGTCTGGAAGATGCCCAGAGGAAAGACGATAAACAGTTGCAAGTGTTTATCTGTACAATTAGAAACACTTAGTTTTAATAGATAAATTACTAGCTAAAATCTTTGTTCCATTTAGAAATTACTTAGACCAATAAACACCCTTTTTAAAAACTATATCTATTACACCAGCTATAGAAATGTAAATTTGAGACTGCAGCTGCATATAAAGTAGTGAATAATTTATTTTGCTCTTATCTCTTTTTCCTCTCTTACATAACTGTTTTGCACTGGAGATCGGCAGATTTTTAAAGCTATGCCATTTTTTAAAGCTATAGATCTTATAATATGATCTCATGTTTTTACTGGGCAATTAAATGCCATTTATTTATATCATATTCAACCCAAAAGTCAGGTGATACATTCCAGAAAAACATTCAATCTTGATTCTCACTGCAGGGGCATCTAACATTTCCCTTTGTAGTTTATCCAGTAGTTAATCACCCTCTCTTTGTACAGGTTTGACGTGAATATATGCATTGAGGGAGTGTGTAAGACTGAGAGGGGACAAACCCAAATGGAATTCCAACAAGGAGTTTTTAGAGTTTGAACCCCTGAACCTTCCTCATAATTGCAAGCAGGCTCCACGGTTAGTAATTTCAAATTCTTATCGTGGCCTTAATCTGTGTTCTTTTTACAAGTATTTTTACTTTCTCTTTGTTTGTTACCATGAGCACCAATACAGACTTTATTTATTTTTTTTTTCTAAAATTGACAGAACATATTAAGGAGTTTCTTTTTCTTGCAGTGTTACTTTCAATGTTGACATCTGTCACACTATTTGTCTTTTGAAGAGTAGTGTTTTTATGAATGCATAATTTACACAGTATAATTTGCAAATAAAAACAGAAATACTATCCTTACATGTGCCAGTTACATAACTGATGTCAGATTTCAGGTCATCTTCATGTGCTGCCTTGTTGAATAAATAATTTGCATTGGAATAAAGTATATATTTTTACTCCTTTCCTTAATAGCTCAAATACTTTGATAGAGTAATCTTCCTACAGTCTGATTATAAAGAAGATTTGTTTTAAGATTTAAGTACTTTGCCTAACATCTCCAATCACATATAAACAAAGTTCAATTTATGTTTGGTTTTTGGTTTTTTTTCTGAGCAAACAGACCTTAGTGAGAGTATATCCATTTTTTTTAAGTGAGGAGAGGTTTTTGATCCGTATTAATGCATCATCTGCTCCCAAGCACCGCACCTGCGCTCACACTGAGTTACTCCTCGCATGCAGTGAATATATGAACCTGGAAAAGAGCTGGTCCTTCCTTTACATTCTCTGGAGCCCTATTCTCCCCAGCTTAGTAACTAAATTTTTTGTTTTGCTGTTGCCCAGGAGATCCAAATTTCTACCAGGACCTCAAACTGCAGGAAACTGTGGAAGAGCAGAATAAGAACAGGAGCCCCATCCTGGAATGTTTAGTAACCACACCCCATCACAAACAGGGCAGCCACTGAGGATGTGAGGGTGACCATGTTAACAACATCTGCAGGTGTGACTCTATCATTTATCAATCAGTAATGGCACAAAAAAACCAGTGAATTAAATATTTAGCTTCACTAGCTCTGTGGTACTTGGAAACCTTTCCCTTTGATGTGGTAGATGTTTAATAAGTGTTTTCAACAGGCTGGTGCAGTGTTGTTATCTGTGACTGCCTACCAGACCTCCAGATGAACCAGGAGGAACCCTTAGACAGCCAACACTGCACTTTTCTACCTCCAGACTCTGCCACTTACTTTCAAAGTAGGTACACAAACTTGGATGCAGATGCAGACAAGGGTGCTTCTTTTTGACCTGCAAACTGTCTGTTTGGACATAAAGGTGTCTGAGGCAGCATGCATTCAAAACTCCTTCAAAATTAAAAAAAAAAAAAAAAAAAAAAGAAGACATGATATCAGCTTAGTTGCAACACTGAGATGGCAGCAGCTGTGTGGTTTGTGCAGTGCAATTCATCAGAGTGAATTGCTTTGCCCATAGAATGTGTGAATGTGAATGCCTGTCTCTCTGCAATTTTCCATTTCTTGCTTTTTATTTTTGCCTCCATTTTCTTCTGCTCTTGTAAGTTAAATTCCTTTTGCCTCCTAACACATATGATTATTTTGCACTGAAGTTTGCAAAAAAATGTACTGATATGAGCTCCTGCTGTTCTGAACACTTGTGAGATATAGTCTTTCTTCCTCTCTAGATAATCCAGATTATATTGTATTCCTGGATTCTTTACAAGGCCTGTTTTACACAAGGTATCACTGAATGTATTAGAACAACTTCCACCTACGTATGTGCAGAGTTTTCTAATACTGCAGTCAGGCAGAGTTTTTTAATACAGTTTAAACACTAGATTATTGTTAACCAATAAAATTTAAAATACTTAAAAAAATATTAATAAGTCTAAGAGTATAAGATTGGAAAAAGTCTAGCCAATGAGGAGTGTGCTATCACACCAGTGCCATCCTAATTTTCTCCATAACCTGAAATGGTATTGTCTTTAAAACAGGTTATTTACCTCTTCCCTCACTCTCTTCTTACCCATTCTGTTCCAAAACTTCACTGATCCTATGACTAGAAACCTTCTTCTAATTTCCAGACTAAAGATATTCATAGACAGTTAATTCCCATTTGTTCTTATGACTACATTGTCCTTTAGCTTAAATAGTGCTTCTTCTTCTCACGTGTTTAGCCCTATGATATATTTATAGACAGCAATCATGTCTCTTCTCAGCCTTTGTTTGGCAAGACTAAACAACCTCTGCTCTTCCAGTCTCTTCTTGTAATGAGACTGCCCCCGTGAATCAGGGCTTGGGAATTAGGGTCTAATTGAAAATGCGAAGCAAGACACGAGGAAGACCCCATGGAAAAGAAGTTGCTCAGAGCCCCTGCCTGAGCTCTTCCACCTTCTTTAAAGTAAATGACTGATTTTTTTTTTCCACAGGTATCTCAAAATGTTTAGGTTTAATCTTTATTTTGTCTGAAAACTATGCAAAGGAGCACATTACTGAACAGTTATTTTCAGCACAGCCAATCTCCCAAATCCAAATGACTGGGTTGGTGCTCCCTGGCAGAGACATATTTATTCAAGCTCAACTAAATGCCCTCAGATGGACCACAAAACCCATTAGCACTGTGTAAGTATTATAAGGGTTGGAATACTTTTCTCTAGGCAGGTAGCAGCCCTGACAAGTTCTCTCTCATGTGGCAGACTATCCTGGGGAGAGAGCTCTACACTGTGACTTGCAGAGATGCAGGGCAGGAGGGCTTGGGGGGTTTTCTGTTGTTGTCTATATGTTGGCTTCTTTGAATAATGCTTTGAAGAGATCTAAGAATCAGTTGTTCAAGCAGTGCAGGTTGCTACACTCAGTCAGTGTGTCACCCTTCTCCAGCAACATCCTGCATTTTCATACCTTGCACCAAAACCACTTTGAACACCTTTATATAAAGGCCAGGTTCATGACAATTTAAAGAATCTGAACTTAGATAAGTTTATGGGACTCAATGAGATGCAACCCAGAGTCCTCAGGGAATTTTCTGAAGCAGCTTCCAAACCACTCTCCATGATATTTGTAAGTCATGGTCGTCAGGTGAAGTCCCAGGTGAATGGAAAAGGGGAAATGCTGTACCCATTTTTGAAACCCACAGAAGGATGACCCTGGGAACTAAGATCCTGTCAGACTCCCCTCCATGCCTGGGAAGATCAGGGAACAGATCCTCCTAGAAGCTGTGCTAAGGTATATGGAGAACCAGGAGGTGATTCGGGACAGCCAGTACGGCTTCACCAAGGGAAAGTCCTGCCTGACCAATTAAGGGGCCTTCTATGATGGAGTGACCACATCAGTGGACAAGGGAAGAGCTACAGATGTCACTTACCTGGACTTCTCTGACTCTTTGACATGGTCCCCCACAATATCCTTCTCTCTAAATTGGAGAGATGGGTTTGATAAGTGGCCTATTAGGGGGATAAGAAAGTAGCTGGATGGTTGCATCCAGAAGGTGCAGGTCAATGGCTCGGAGTCCCAGTGGAAATCAGTGATGAGTGGTGTCCCTCAGGGCTGCAGTTGAGACCAGTGCTATTCAGAATCTTCATTAATGATGTAGAAGAAGAGATTGAGTGCACCCTCAGAAAGTCTGCAGGTAAGAGCAAGCTGAGTGGTGAGGTAGTCACAGCTGAAGGACTGGATGCCATCCAGAGGGACCTGGACAAACTCAAGAAGTGGCCCATGGGAATCTCATGAGGTTTAATAAGATCAAGTGCAAGGTGCTTCAGACTGACAGAGAGGAGGTTTAGATTGGATATTAGGAAGAAATTACTTCCTGTGAGGGTGGTGAAGCGCTGGACCAGGTTGCCCAGAGAAGACTTGGATGCTTCATCCCAGGAAGTGTTCAAGGCCGGGTTGGATAGAGCTCTGAGCAGTTTGGCCTATAGAAAGATGTCCCCGTACACGGCAGGGGGCTGAACTAGGTCATCTTGAAGGTCCCTTCCAACACAAGACATTCTAAAATTTTATGATAATAGAGTAGAAGCAAGAATGGAGTCATATAGCAAAGTGTTTGATTTAAGTTATTCAACTGTTGTTTATATACTGAACTAGAAAAAAACAGAAAACATCCCCTATTTGCCTATATCCACTATTTGCTGATGCTTTATGTGTCTGTTTAATGAATTTGTACAGTCTTAAAAAAAAACCCCAACAGAATTAATAATAATATCTAGAAACAATGAAGTCCCATCTTAATTCCTTCCGGCAAATGAAAGACAGAAGCTTGGTGGGTGTTGCTTTTGCTATAAAATATGTGCTAAAATACATTATTGATGGAGTTCATTTGAAAGGACAAGCCTCTGACCTCCCCTTCTTAATTAGTACTAAATTTTACATTAAGCAAATTTTTAAAAATAGCCCGAATTTTATGTTAGTTTTCATATGTTTCTAGCAACCCAGTCAGCAGTGTGATTTTTAATCCGTGGAGAAAACCTCTAGACAAGAGTGGAGATAACTTATAATCTTTGTTTTTGAGACACCTTGTCCATGGCAAGATGATGACAAGGATGCTGGGATGCTGCTTCAGTGACATTCCAAACCTTTTGTCTTTGTGCTTAATCACTGTAGCACCAAAGGGCTCTCGTAGCAATAAAATACAAATGTGTAACGTGAGTTAATTCCCTCCTTGAAGAACTTAGATTTTCACCAAACTTTTACAGAAACTACCAAGTAAAAATATCATTATAGTAATGCTTGTACCTACCCTTTATAAAATCACTTGAAAGAAGAAAAACCTGCATCTAAATTAGATTCCAAAGCACACCTTCACTTAGAAAAATACATTAAGTTAAACCAGCAGTAAACCAATTAAAATATATATATGCATTAGAGAAGTCCTTGGCTATAGTGACTGAGAAAGTTAATTCCTTCTAACATTTTGAAAAGCAATTAGTAAATTGTTCAAATCAATCTAAATTTAAAACTTGAATCAAATTTTAGACTTTTGAAAGCTACTTGAATTATTTTGTTCCTTTTTGTGATGTGTGTAACTGGAAAAGAGGTGCATAAGTACAGAATATATTGTAAGATTTTTATGCCTAGCTATTTTACATTGTTTTAAATGATGTCTCTTGGAAGAGGCTGTCAACTGGTGGGCAAACACTCACATTGCGCCTTTTTGGCTGAGTTCCTGCTACAATTTTGCTACAGACTAAATATATTTGAGTTTATTTTCTGTAAAGTTTAAGAGAATCTGAGCTGAAAAATTTGGACCTACAGGTGAGATGGATTCAACTTGATACTGATCTTTACGAATTTGACATCTTCTTCAAGATGGAATATAAAAGCAGTGCTCATTAGTGCATCACTTTGCTTTTTTGCTAAACTGAGGGATGCTGCTTTGCTCTTCAGCAAACAACCTCTGTTTCTAGAGCCAGAGGTCCCGAGTTCTACTATGGATGCCATTTGCATTCATTTGGCTGGAAAGGAAAATAATAAAAGTAAAAAAATAAAAGGTGCCAAATTTTACTTTTAAAGCCTTGAGATGGCCTTCGATGGTGCAGGAAGAATCCAGTCATCTCATTTTGCAAGGCTACTCCCACCTCCTGTCCCAAATGGCAGTCAAAAGACCCAGATGCCAGGATTAAAATAGTCTCCCTTCTTCATTTACTTTTTGTGAGTGATCTTCTTGCAGCTGTGCTGGCAGCATTAAATATACCTCACAGCTATTCATGAGGCTACAGCCTGATCCAATGCTCACAGAAGTCTTTTCATTAACCTCTGTGGCTTTGGATCAGTCCTGGAGACTGTGCCTCTGCCTTTTTTTTCAGAGTGTTATGCTTTCTGTTCTCAGATAACAATTTGTACTCATTTTGTGAAGTGTAAGCATAGGGTATACATTCACACAGAAGTACTAGAGCACCTTTACCTTGTACCGTTATGGGTTATTATGTTGAAAAATCCCTGAGCCCTCCACAAGGAAGGAATTATCAAGGGCTCACTGCATTACATTACAGTTCAGTCTGTCTCTCTATGACTACAGTGTACATTGCATAAACAAATAAACTATAAGAAGAAAATTTGCACTGCGAAGATGCTGAGAAAAGTCTTATCTTTAGTTTATAAACAAAGATTAGGGATGGAGATGGGAGGGGAAGCCAACGTGCTCCTAACACAATCAGAGAAGGCAGAGCCAAAGTATGTAAGGTCTTATTCAAATAAATTTGCTAAAGGCAGGTAGAACAGAAAAATAACAGGAGAATTAAAAGGAGTTTTCACTGCTGGCTGATCAGGAACCAAAAAGTTTAAAAAACAAAGCTGAAACCGTCATAAAGGTATTCAGGAGTAAATTCAGAGGAAATATTCTAAGGGAAAATTTGACCCAGAAGCTTTTGAACCCTGGGTTTGCCTTTTTTACAGGGGTTTGCCTAATACAGAACAACCTCTCCTTCTGAGCAGCTGTCCCACCACACTTGTGCACATACACTTGAATACTTAATGATATAGACAATTATGGTCTGTGTTCAGGCTTTGCCATGGTTTTTACTGGTGTAAATGTAGAGGGTGACACCCTTTTGCATGGTCCTCTAGACTGAAGAGGCTCTTTAACAGGCCCTAGACGTAGAACTGACACTATGTGAGCATGGATTTGTAAGAGCCAAATTGTTAAACATCCTGGTTTATTCACCAGCTCTTGCAAGCTGTGGGATCATGCAGGACACATTTAATTGTGGGTCATAATCTGGTTTATAATTTTGCAGTACATAACATATAAGATTACAAGAGACTACATAAAGGTTTGGCTGGTGTTACAGCAGTGTAAGTGACACCCATTACAGGCTGCCTGAACACCTAATGATAGCTTGTCATGGGATATCATGAACTGACAAGGCTGTACATGCAATTGTCTGCTGGATGTCTAGAATTCAAAAGGTTCTTGTAGATGAAATATTAGCACATTAAGAGTTTCTTTACACTTGTCTCATTTCAGCTTCTTAAGTGGCTAAAACAAGGCTGATATAGAATGATAATTTAATGTTCCTGTTTTATCCTGTTATGTTTATTTATGTGACCATGGCTGGCTGTCAGGTGTCTGACAAGGCACCCTCTCACTCCCTTTCCTCAGTGGGACAGGGAATAAATAAGATTAAAGACTTGTGTATTTAATAAAGAAAAGTAAAAGCCATGCATGAAAACAAGGGAAAACAAAAAGAATTATCTCTACTTCCCTCAGCAGGCAATGTCCAGCTGCCTCCTGGGAAGGAGGGCCTTAGTACACACAGGGGTAACTTTAGAATACAAGCACCTTAGTGATGGATGCTGCCCTTCTCCTCCTTTTTCTTGGCCTTTACTACTGAGCACAACACTTGGGATAGGATATCCCTTCTGTCAGTTTGGGTCAGCTGTCCTGGGTCTGTCCCTTCTGGCACATTGCTCACCCTCAGCCAGTAGGTTTTTAGCTGGAGACTGGGGTTGAAGAGACAGAGCTGGTGCTGTGCCAGCTCCGCTCAGCAGGAGCCAAGACACTGCGGTGTCACCAACACCTCAGCAGCCACCAACACCCAGCACAGCACTGTGAGGGCTGCCATGGGGAAAGTTAGCTCCATCCCATTCAGAGCCAATACAGCAACTGACCAGTAACTAATTATTACTGCCTTTTTTAAACTAAAATATGAATGGATGTATCCTTCAAGCCACTATCAATGCACTTGTTTACGCATAAACATGTCCCAGAAAATGTTAGATAATGTTAGATGTGTGTTCCAATAACTCATATTGATATAACTTTCCCCTACTTCCTGAGAATGGAAAAAATTACTTGCACACTATTTTTAAGCTCACTCCTAAAGAAGCCCTGTAAAGGACTTTGAAGCTTCCACTTTCTGTCATCATTAGATCCTAGCCAGAAAACTTAAGAAGAAAAACTTTGTTTCACTCTATTCCTAGAATATCTTAGCCCCAGATGAGACAAAAAATAATTGTCAAAAACATTTGCTGTGTGGTTAGTAAAGTCAAATACCCAGATAAAAACCCAGAGCTGTGCTATAGTTTTTCAGGATTTGTATGTTATCAAAACAAGGATGAAACTTGAAAAAAATCCAAGCATGGATCAGAAGTGAGAGTGGCTGGGGAGAATATAGGAAAGGAGGACACAGAGTAAAGGCAATTTTCTGCTCTACTCTGTTGACGCTTTTGCTCTTCCATTGACTTTTTTTGCCCTCAGAAAGTCACCTGGCACTACCTAACTTTGGGGCTTACCTGCACTGTTGCCGGATGCTCTTAACTCTTCTGTACCTTCCAAGGATCCAATGATTCTTGAAACTTGGATTCACTGACACAGTTGAGCTAGAGAATGGTTTTTGCTTCCATTCAATTTTTCACACTGAGGACACAGATTAAAATGTTCAGAAGGCCTCCAAGGCAGCACCAGCAGCTCAGAAGGTCTGATGTCATCTCATCTCATATTTCTGTGATAGGCTCCCAGGCGACTCAGGGAAGAGTGCAAAAGTGTCACGAAGTCCTAACAGAGTTTATAGGGACAGTGTGATGCCAGGTATTCCTGCACAGACACAGCTGTCCTTAACTAGCTCTGTGATGAAATCAAGTCTTTGTGTTCTTAATTCCCTGTCTCTTAAATATTTCAGTAGCATTAAAACATTAATCTTGAGGGAGGATCAGGTACTGAACTAATGGACAAGTATGTACGTAATAGAGATTTTTTTCCTTTAATCTTTCTCACAGTTTTGATTCTCTGTCTTTGTCAGACAGTTCTGGAATTTATTTTTAATATAAATTCTACATATCCTTTTCTAAGAAATGAAAGTCAATGCAGGGAGTTACACACTTAGAAAGGATCCATGGAGTGTAAAGAAGCACTGTTTTTCTTTTATGACATGAAAAATATTGTCTAGAAGCATCAAAATCAACCACAATCACTTTACATTTCTACTACACAATACTCCAAGGATACAAAAGTGTGTTTAAAGACATAGGATTGGTTAAGTCTCTGTGGTTTGTGCTTCTTTAAATTACCTTAACAGTAACACACAACACAAAGAGGTCTGGGTTTTTTCACTTTGGGATTGTGGCAGCCATCTGAAGATGGTGTTTTTACAGGTGATTCTTTTATCAGAGTGGAAGAGGAAGAAAAGCATTGGGGAAAAAGATCACCCAAACTGGCTTTCATGGTTTTATTACTTTAAAAAGTGATAAAGGCAACATCTTTTACAGAGGGTCAGAAATGAGACACTAACAAATTATGCATGTGGGATAATTAAAAGCAGATCTCAATCCTGTAGTGTGACTCTATTCCTTTAGCTATAGTTTTTCATCTCCACCATTAATAACTGTAAATAAAAGAGGAATGGGAAAGAAGAGCTGACATCAAGATACTGACAATGAGGAACGTTACACAAAAAAACAAGTACCAGTCCTAAAAACCATGCACAGTGATTGTTTTGCATTAGTGAAGGAGAAAGAATGGACAGGGAAAAAAACAACACACGGAAAAGGATAGAAGGTGATTTCTGTAATAATTCTTGCAACTGGCAATCATCTATATTATTCTGTTTGTGTTTTCATTCCATCATGGGGGAAAAAAACTAGCTACAAGCAAAACACTTTCAGCATGCAAAAAGTTCAACATCTCTTCATCCTTAGGCACACTTGGGAAAGCTGAAAATGTATTGAAATTCAAACCCTGGGGGACAGGGCAGGGAGGGCATTGTGATTGTGTGTGAATTCAAGAAAGGAAATATCTCAAAAATCTGAATACTTAGTTCTGGCATTTTCAAAGTGTTCACTTGTTTCAATAAAATGCATGTTTCCAGTTCAAAATTAACTTGAAGATAAATATTAAACAGGATTAAACCCCCCCAAAATTAATTAGAGACGAGTGTTTCTGTTCAAACCCTCCGATAAACAGAATTTTTGTTCCATTTGCCCAGAGAACAAAACCTACTCCTTCTTTCCCCCCACCACCCTTAGTGCCAGCATCTCAAGAGTGCATGTATTGTGTGGCTCCCGCTGTGAGTAAACCTAACAGTTGCTGTGCAGGAAGGGAAAATGAGAAGACAAGCCACCTCACCCCTACACACTTCTTTATTTTATGCTAGACAAAAGGATCACTTTGTTCAACTACTTAAATCTTGCACTGAATAGAGAAGTCACTGTGGGGAAGTGGAGCTTGCAGAATGCTGTCTGAGACTAATACTCTAAATCCCTCACATTAAGTACACCAGTAGCAACTAAACAAATATCCACACAGATGTCATGCCATTCTACTGAGCAGTTTTATTCCATTTACAAAATGAAAGAGCAATCCTTTGACTGCTTGTCATGGCAGGTGTCTGCATATTTAAATGCTGGTCAGTTTTAAATGGAACACATGTATTTAACTTTCCCAGCATGTCTAAAGCTTTTAAAGCCCATCACACTGATGTTAAAATAATAAGGGCCAGCAGCCTGGTGATATGATTGCTTTTTTATTGCTCAGTTTGTGCTGAGAACTCATTTTAATTCCAAAGGTTATGGCTTTTAAAGCAGCACTACACCCATTTCCCTCCCCCGAACTGAAGCTGGATCGAGAAGGGCCATAAATGAGAGATGAAAACGTATGCTGGCATGGCAATCCATCCTCTGATCATTTTTATTTTTGGTGTGCTTTCTAACCACTCTTCCCAGCAAAGATCAAGAGTGTGTCTCACTTAAGCAGAAGATGTCAGCTGTTGTGAAATTGGCAGATGGACAATTAAGATACTTCAAGGTAAAAACATAAATAAAATGCAGGGAAAAGAGAGAAAGCATGCAATTACTGCTCACTGCTGCTGTCTCCTTGCTTCGAATTTCAATGTCAGAGGAAGGGTTTTGTCTCCCAGTTGCTCATTGTTAGCTATGTCAATTATAATACAGGAATACCAAAGGAGAGACAGATGAATGGGCATAGTGTCAAACTAAGTCTGGAGGAATGGCTTCTAAACACTTTAATGGCATGATTCTGTTCTCTGATAGGAACGTATTGTGTCTGTTTCCACCAAGGTTAGTCTTGTGTGACACTTCATAGAATCATAGGACTGTTGAATATTCTGAGTTGTAAGGGGCCCACAAGGATCACTGAGTCCGACTTGTGGTCCTGTGCAGGACACATAAAAAATCCCACCATGCACTTGAGAGCACCCTCAGAGAGGTTTTGAAGGATTCATCCCAGGTCCTCTGAAGGAATTCCAAAATAAGTCAGATAAACAGACAGATGAGTAGCCAAGAGGCATCAGGCGGGGGACAGGCTGAGTGGAATTTCTTACAAGAGACTGTGGCATATCACGTGGATATATGCTAAGGACTTAGAGGTGACATATCCATGAAACGAGCTTAATAAAGATAGCACAGATCTTAAACATCTTCAGGAGGAGTTTTCACACTGAAGTAAATTATGAAGATGATACTGAGAAGAAAAACAGTAATTTTTCTAGTTATAAAATAATTATATACATATATATAAAATATTATATATTTATAGTTACAAAATAATTAACACTTTTGTTCCACACAAAAGGTGATGTCTAAAATTCTTTCTGTTTGAACAGATGTTCTTTCAGTAAAGTCAGACTAAATTTCTTGAAACTCACAACAGAAAACTGGTATTTTAGAAGCCAGGCTTTTATGTCTACTTTACACTTTTTCATCTTTCTTATAAAATTCAGGATAAATATTTCAGCTTACATGGTTGGGTAACAGTTATGATTCATGTTATAAGCAGAAGTTGAACGCTCCATTTTGTAATAGAAATAGAAAATGAATCCTGGAGCTGGGCCCATCTGTGCCACATTCTACATGGGTGGGACAGCAAGTTTTGCAACAGATATGACACTGTTGTCAACAACTTTTCTAAGAAAAAGCAGAAATGTAAAAGTATGAAAAAGAGCTGAGGAGCTGAGGGATAGCAAACAGCATATGAAAGTACTTTTAAATGCTTTAAACTAAAGAAAATGCTCAATTATTGGAAACTGAGTCCAGGGAGACTTCAAAGGACATGTTTTCCACAACGCACACTGAAAAAATCTCAAGATGACCTGAAAAGGGAAAGCAATATATAGATTTATCAATTTGTTTGATAAGCTTAGGAGTAGTTCTGGTTCTTGTCCCAAGAGTAAGTCAAGGAAACCCTGCAGCTCTTCTCCTTATTTCTTTGTGTAGCCAGAGAAGTAAATCCTTTCATTAAAACTGGTGTCATGGTTTGACACTGGCCAAATGCCAGGCACCCACGACAGCCACTAATTCACCCTGCCCTGCTACAGCTGGGCAGAGGAGAGAAAAAAAAATTAACAAAGGGTTCATGAATTGAGATAAGGACTGGGAGAACCACTTCAAGGGCAAAACAGGCTCAACTTAGAAGTACAAAATGAGTTTGTTACTAACAAAATCAGAAGAGGATAATGAGAAGCAAAAATAAGCCCTTAAAACACCTTTTCTTCCCCCAAGCCCTCCCTCCTTCCCACCACAGTGCAGGGAGATAGGGAACGAGGGTTTGGCCAGTTCATCACCCAAGATTTTCTTCTGCTTGGCTCAGGGAGAGAAGTCGTTCCTCTGCTGCACTGTGGGGTCCCTCCCACGGGAAACAGTTCTCCACGAACTTCCCCAGCGTGGGTCCCCTCTCGGGAGCAGCAGCCACACCGCACCTGCTGCAGCCTGAGCCCCTCCCACGGGCACACAGCCCTCCCAAAACTGCTGCGCCGTGGCTCTCTCTTTCCATGGGGTGCAGTTCTCCAAGGACAGGCTGCTCCAGCCTGGGAGCAGGGCCCTCTCTCTCCACCGGGTCTCCCACTGGATCACAGCCTCCTCCAGGCATCCACCGGCTCTGGCACGGGCACCTCTCCCATGGGCTGCGGGTGGATCTCTGCATCCCCCATGGACCCATGGGCTGCGGGTGGATCCCTGCATCCCACATGGACCCACGGGCTGTGGGTGGATCTCTGCATCCTCTGTGGATCCCCATGGGCTGCAGGTGGATCTCTGCATCCCCCGTGGATCCCCAGGGGCTGCAGGGGCACAGCTCCTTCACCATGGTCTCACCACGGCCTGCAGAGAAACCTCGGCTCTGGCACCTGGAGCACCTCCTCCCCCTCCTTCTCCACTGACCTTGGTGTCACCAGGTTGTTTTCCCTCACATGTTCTCACCTCCTCCTCTTCTCTGACTAGAAAAAAAACTGTGTCCATGTTGTTTTGATTTTCTTCTTAAATCTGTCATCACAGAGGCATTACCAACCTCTCTCACTGGCCCAGCCTTGGCCAGCAGCCTGTTCACCTTCAGAGCCATCAGGGATTGGCTCTGCTGGACATGGTGGAAGCTTCCAGCAGCTTCTCACAGAAAACATCTCAGTGGCCCCCCCCACTACCAAAAACCAGGCCATGCAAAAGCAACACAGCTGATTTGAAAGTGTCTTCTGGTAGAGGCTTGGGCAGCTTTTCCACTGTCCAAGGTCTATGATGGCAGTCCCACAGCAGAGGAACTGGAAAGCAGTCTCTCCTCAGGTGCGTTTCTGGGAGCCTGAGCCTCAGGAGGAAGAGATGGGATCCTGCTCAGACCCAGCTAACCTGGAAATCTCTGAACCTCCAAGTCAAGCTGGACTCTCCATTAGGAATTCTGGAATCAGTTTCTGAAGAAATACCTTTCCTTTCCTTTATTGCTAGTTAGTGAATCATGTATTTAAAAAGCTCTTGTAGGATAGAAGAAGTTATTTAATTGTAAAGAATATAATGAAACTGTAAAAAAATATATATATAGACAAAGATAACACATGATCGAAGTTGCAGAATGATTTGGATGCCAGGAGAGGTTAAGGAGACTGAGAATCTTCAGCTGGAAGAAGAGATAACTGACATGTAATAATATGAAAGAAATAAAGAAAATGCAGCGAGAGTGTTTCTTGTAACAGGCAGAGGGCATAAAGGGAGATTAAAAAAATAATATAAAATACGCAGAAGAAGGATCTTTTTGTGGCTTATATTGTGACATCCTTTGTCCCAAGATATTACAGAGACCAGGGGCAGATTTTATCTTGGGAATATAAGCCTGGAAAAACCTTTTTTCTCTCTTCTGTTCAGCACAGACTGCTCACAGCCATTTCTATTTTCCTTGATATGAAATAGCAATGCCTACCAGACGTAGGCAGGAGTAGCCTGTGGTGATGCGTTGCATATTCTGTATTCCAAGAAGTGTTCAATTTATGCATAAGTCAAGGTTAAGTACTTCTGAGGAAATCTGTATGGGTAGTGTATATTTCTGTAAAAGGTAAGATGCTTATACCCTTGAGCTTTGTCGTGAACACTTTTCCTTTCTTTCAGATATCCCAGTTTTGTTGAGATGGAATTTGTTTTTTGGGGGGGAAAGCATGTTGTCAATTATTTATCATGCCAGAACTAGCACAATTCCAAAGCAAAAAAATTTACTTTGCAATTCAGAAGACCTGCCTGTGAAACATTATGAGCTCTGTGATTATAACCATCACAAACTCCAGGGTTCATTTAACTACCCGTGGATTTCTTCAATGTTGAGACATCTGATCAAATTGCTTTGAGTTTCTTTTTTGAGTCTGTGGGGCACTAGTCAATAAACTCAACAGAATTGAGGTCTGAGAAGCTTATCTCACCCTAAAATAAACACATTTGTCCAAATTAATCACATTAAACTCTATTGACTGTATTGATTAGGCTACGCTGACTATTTTGGAAACCTAAACAGCCAGCTCAGCTGTAGACAGATACATTTTATAATCAACAAACAGATGAAACGGATCCTATCCCCAAATTCCCTATTCCAGGCAGCCATAGCAGAGTGATATTTCCAATAGTCTTGTTTAACAGCAGAAATGGATTGTTTATTGCCATGGATTTCAAGTAGTTTGCATAGCTGAGCCTCAAGACAAGTCTGGGCTTGGTATCACACAAAGGATATTAATGAATTCTGCTCTGGAACAGCCAGTCCCTGCATAAAGCTAATTCTCATTCTTCACTGTATACTTTTGTATGCTGCCTTTTATGGCCTTCTGAAATAGAAAATATGACAGGATTTAGCACTGAAACTCAAAATGAGCAGTGTAAAAAGCCCAGACAAACAATAATAAAAAAAAAAATAAAAGGAATACAACAAAAACCCCTTTAGGATTATATATAGAATTCAATTAACAAAATATTGCAGTGAATAGTTTATTTTTTTAATGAGCATGAAGGAAATTAACAAATATTTTCTGGAGTTGTCAAAAAACTGCAAGTGAGCTGAACCACTCACTNATAATAAAAAAAAAAATAAAAGGAATACAACAAAAACCCCTTTAGGATTATATATAGAATTCAATTAACAAAATATTGCAGTGAATAGTTTATTTTTTTAATGAGCATGAAGGAAATTAACAAATATTTTCTGGAGTTGTCAAAAAACTGCAAGTGAGCTGAACCACTCACTTGTTTCAGGTTTCAACTGTCCCTTTCTATCCTTTCTCTCAGAACTAGAGGTGAAAAAGAGTTGATTTGTTTATCAGCCATCAGCAGCACCCAGCAGTGAGCTGGGACCACAGCAATCCAGTGTTTCCATCTATTAATTATGGGTGATGTTTATAATACATAGATGCATTTTGCTTTCATCCATTTGTTGTGGTTTTAAGCCTGGCTGGAGATGAAACACCACACGGCCACTGTCTCAATCACCCCTTCTCTTCCTATCCTCCCACATGGAATGGGGAGCATGCAAAACTTGCATGTTGAGATAAGAACAGTTTAATAATTGAAAATGAAGTAAAATACAATAATAATGGTAAATAACATTATTATTAATAGTAATATAATAAAAAGGGAAAAGAACAAGTGATGCTCAATCCAACTGTTCACCACAGTTCCTCTGAAAAACACTTTAAAAACTGCCTTCATATGCCAGAGAAACACCTCAGAGTATTTTTAAAATTATGACGATAGAAAACCTCTGTGGCTGCTGGCGTTCAGTTTTATAGTTTTCTTTTTTAAATTTCGTTCACTTTCTCCATTTTCTTGAACCTACGCTGAGTAAGAGAGAATACTGTGTGCTTTCAGTGATAGGAAAGATATGTTGTTATTTTTAAATAGTTTGGCCACTATGCATTTAAATGGATGTTATTTCTGCTAATTAATTACATCATCGAAATATACAGAATCCAGAAAATTCTACAAGACAAATTCTAAACCTAAATAAACTTTCCTATACATGTGATGATCTTATATTTATAAGAATCTCACCTTCTTTTGGCAAGAAGGTGAAAGCTGTCCCTTTTATGGCATAGTTTTCTGGATTAAAAAAATTGCACCAAAAATAAACCTGGTTCCTCAGAGGTTTTTTGTTCTCTTTGCAATAATTTTCTTTTCTTTTTCCCTCGGTATCAAGAGCAGGGCAAAGACTTTTTACGGAAGACCTAACCTAGACCTTCAATTCCCAGAAGTGTTAGTTTGCCATTTTCTGCTTAATTTCAAAATCTCACATAACACCTTTTAATTCCTCAGCTCTCCTCTCCTTTGGTATCCCAGGGACCTGATCAGCCATTTGTTATCTATCTTGATGATATTTGCACTCTGGCCTGTGCAGTAGACTCCTCGAACAAAGATTTTTTTCTCTGTGCCAAGTTGGTTAAATCATGATATGTCCCCATGTTAGAAAGGACACGACTTTGCCACATTCACCTGTTATAAGGTAATTTAGAGTGTATTTAATTCAAAGTCCCTGATGACAAACTCTTAATACTTCTTAGAGCACAACATGTTCCTTGGCCCCACAACTCATATGTGAGTTTTCTTTAGCCACAGCAGTAATTGCTGCGATCTGCCAGTGGAAAGACAAGTCCTCATGATAATTATTATTTTTTCTCTAATTTACCACTTCAGCAGTGGAATTCACTTGACATTTATTCATTTCCTATTCCTGAAATTATTAAAATATTTGCTCACACAAATAAGACAAGTGTTTTCTCTAACAGAAAATTTGTTGAACCAGTGTTTTTTAAGATTGTCTTAAACCACAGATAAGCCCTGGAGTGAGCACTACACATCACTTAGAGAGGAATTGAAATAACTTTTTTTCCACCAGTAAACTCAGAGCATTTGTGTGAATATTCTCCTAATCTCAGTGTGAAACAATGTTGTTGAGCTGTAAGAGGAAGTATTGTAAATTATTCAAAGTGGACATATATAAGAATACTATAACACATGATTCTTTGTCTTTTAAATGACCCATCCTCACTGCCCATGAGTCAGTCAAATATTCTCATGCATCCCCTATGACAATTTATCCTTCTTCAATGATCAAAAAATCCAGGGGATGTTGCAGTCAATAGCTGGTTATTAAGAGCTATTATTTAATGCTAAAAAACTGTCAGTGGGAATTCCATAAACTTCTCAAGGTGACTGTGAAACAGGTCCCATGTGATATTTATTTAAAGAAAAATTCTGACTGAATATATTACACAACTATTTGATTTTGCTGTGGGCATAAATATAAGGAAATATGCTTAGAGTTTTGAGAAGGTCTAGAATTCTTAGGAAATCATGACTCGATGGAAATAAATGTAGTGACAGTTCCACACATAGCAATTAATTAATACATGGAGATATAAATTAGGTGAATGCTAGAGAGAAATTCAGAAACTTAAATTCTCTTTTCTATTTGATTTCTATAATATCCCAAATCAAATGTGTCCTGTCTTTCCTATCACAAATATTTTCTACTAAATTTTTGATTTTGTAGAAACTTCTGGGTCTTTCTTCATCTACCACCTTGTAAAGATTGTCTGGAGATATGTCTCTGTGTAGAGAACCTAACAAGTCCACTACCTCATCATGTAGCTGAGATTTGTAGCTGCCACTCTAACAGAGTTATTTGGATATTTTTTCCCATTTTCTCTTCTACCACAATTTAGTCTATTAAAGCCAATTATGACCTTTATTTGGTCATGTTCCCTTCCTTTTCTCCCTGACATGGCACTTCCAAGAATTGAAAGCAGTGCCTGTCCAGTCTTTACTGTGTCATCCTGGCAGACATGATGTTAAATTGATGTTGCACCTGCCTGTCTTGTAAATGCCTTAGCAGAAGATAGAGATCCAACAACACACTTTGGGAAACACAAACAAACAAACAACAACAAAACCACAAAAAAAACCCCAAAAAAAACACCACCAAAAACAAAAAAACCCCCCACCAAATTAAAACAGAAAAATCTGTCTTTCTGAACATAAGAAAAATGGGAATCAATAACTGTGTCTGTGTGAACTACTAATAAGTGAAAACTCCCCATTGTATTTATACCCAGAACTGCCATACTGTCTTTACCTAACACGTATCTTTGCAAAGTCATGTGTGAAACATGGAATATGGAAACAAATACGGTTAAAAACACTCCCTACTTATATTAAAAACACTCCCTACTTATATTAATATTCAGAACCAACCTACCTCCTAGTGCACTACACTCTCTACTCAAAGACATTTCACTTCCCCTCTCTCTCATTTTCACGGGCAGTCTTTATCTGTCCATCTGCAATGCATTTCTGCTCCATTAAGTTATTATAATACACAGCCATAAAGATAATGCAACTGTAAATTATTGCATTAACATTCTAGTCATCAACACACAAACTCAGACTGAACAAAAGGCAGAAGCTATTTTACCTGATAATATGTCATTTCAGAAACAGAATACTCTCTTTCAAAATGGATGAAAAACCACTTGAAATGGCAATTAATACTCTTCAGAAATGCCATTCTGACATGTTTTGCTTTTGTATTTGTTCAAATGTATGTCAACACTCAATTTGAAGGAAAAAAAACCCAAACAAAGAATAGAATAGAATAGAATAGAATAGAATAGAATAGAATAGAATAGAATAGAATAGAACAGAACAGTCCTTCAGGAAGGAACCTAAAACAATCATCTAGTCCAGCTGACTGACCAATTCAGGGCTGACCAAAAGATGAATTACGTTAAGCACCTTGTCCAAGTGCCTCTTAAACATTGACAGGCCAGAGACATCAATCACCTCTCTAGGAAGCCTGTCCCAGTGTTTGACCCAATATGTCAGCAAAGAATTGTTTCCTAATATTGTCTGAACCTCTCCTGATGCAGCTTTGAATAATTCCCATTCAAAATTAAGAGAAATACTTTTTAACATTCTAATTGAAACCCAGATACTGAAAGAAGGATGCTCTGAAACATATGGCAGGAGTGGAGGGGGGGAAGTAATTATCACTTGAATTCATAAAACTTATAAGATTATCATTTTTATTATATAACAATTCCAAATAGTAAAGAAAATTATCAACAATTTAAGCTATTGGTCAGTCTAGGTTAGATGTTTTTCTTTCATCAGTTATCAGCATCTGATGCACCAGGAAAGTCATAAGCACACCAAGTTTTCACTAGACATATCATCCCCAGTTGCACCAATTATCAGTGTAGAGATGCTTTGAACCAGAAACGACCTCATACTGACTTTTTTTTAAAAGCCACTTAACATGGTCCTAATGGAATAAGCCAGGCATACCTTGTCATTTTGCCTCAATATTTATTGCCATTGTGATCTTAGAAGAGCTTGGGTGAAATTTCTCCAAGAGATTTTGAGCAGAAGCCCAAAGAACCATTTTCAGATGGCAAAAACTATCTCTGAATGTTAATACTTGTGCTCATACAATAATCAAAGCATCTTGCTTTCAGAGCAAACCTTTCAAATGCAAAATTAAAAGGGCTGTGGGGTTCTTTTTGGCTCAGTAAGAGTTGGTGGTATGGACCCTGGGATTTCTTGCAAAAGTTACTGCAGTCTTCTTCTCACTGGTTTTAGGAATGAAACTGGGCCACCAGAAGCCCTCTGAAAGAAGAAGCCAGAATTTCTTTCAGATAAATATTTTTAAAGTTGTATTTTGGAAACAAATAAATTAAGCTTCCTACTTAAACTTATTTATTTCAGAACTAAATATTTTCATGAAAGACTTGCAGGGGGGAAAAAAATCAAAAATAGCATATAGCAGGAAGAAAGGACAAAAGTAGACCTCTGTTTGGTGGTGTTTCTGATCCCTTCACAGTGATGGAAGTTCTCACTGTCAGGAATATTTCCTGAGCAGACTGAGACCCAGGGATACAGGTTGGACCTTATTTAGTCAGGTAAGGTGGGATGGTACCTCCAAACTTCAGGCAGGGATAGAGACTCTGCACTTTTTCCCAAATGAAACATACAAATCACAAAGTAATGCTTTAATAACCCACACTTCTCTTTTTGACAGGTTTCAGGACACTACAGTTATAAGCTATTTATTTAATCTCTTGGAGAGAGAGACAAGGAAGTCCAGCAAACAGCATGTTCTTTCTTTTCCATGGAACATCAGGATAAGCATAAGCAAACCAGCATTTATATCATCTCTCCTTTTATGAATGTCACATCATTGCCTCTCTGAGATATGAGAGTGTTAAAAACCTTGTTTGTGCAGCAGAGGAAAAAACATGCACAAATAATTGATGTAACTGGTCAGTAGACAAGTCACACACTGGATCCCTCTTCCCACAGTGATCATCAAGGATGGTGATCATCACCTTTAGTTCTAACTTGTGGTCAATGGCCAAAACCCCTACCAGTCCTGTCAGGAAAAAGTCAACCAGAGCCCTGTCCATGAAGACTTAGTGCAGAATCACAGTGCACAGTAAATGAGAAGTGTTAATGACATCAATGGCTTAATGCTAAGCTGCTTTAATCGCTGGCTTTTATTTTGTGTAGATAACACACTAAAGCACACGTAGCAACCAGCCACCAGAGAGCTAAGGCAGTAGATCTTTCCAACAGCAACAGGGTTCTTCCCAGCTGGCCGGAGTTGTGACTGAGGGTAAAGCTCCCGGACAACATGAAAAAAGTGTGTCCCTAGCAGTGCAAAATATAGGAAACAAAAAAAAAAAAAAAACAAAACAAAAAAAAAATCAGAGCATTTGTATTATCAGGGTCAAGACTATTAAAGTTGAATCTACAACCTTAGAATAGGCATTTCTGTTTCTTATTAAAAACTCCATATGTCTGCAATCAGTGTCCTTCCCTGCAAGTACGTTCACCACCCAGAATTCACAACAAGGAAACCTCTCTTCTTTTTGTTTTTCTTGGGTTTTTTTTCCCCTCAAATGAAGTAAAAAAAAAAAAAATCCTTTTTTAATGCTGATTCATAAAATGATATATTCCCAAAGAGTTGTGGAAGACTGGAGAGACTGATATGGAGAAGTTCTATGGTAGGTTGGACACTGTCACATTATAAAACCTAACAGGAGGTCAAATATTGAGTCATCTGCTCATGATGTTGGAGGTTTAGTTTCATGTTTATTCTCACATAAGAGAAGGCTTCTTCCTGTAATGAAATAACAGGTGGGTGGTCAGAACATGTTTCCGTCAAGGAGCCATCAGTAATGACCAGGCAAGGCAGAAAAGCAAGGGCATTTGCTTCCAAGTTGATTTATTTTTAACAGGAGCAAGATCATGTTGTTGTTACAGTTTTATTTAGAAATAATTAAGATTCAACATGTTATAATAGTGAGCATTGTGCAGAGAATACAGAAATATGCATTGTGCTTGTACTTATGTCAGAAGAACTTAAATTTAAATCAGTGCACCATTCATCCCACGAATTTGAGCTTCCAGTCTGCGTACTCAGATCTTTTTCTTCAGTCAGCAATTTTGAGTCATAACACATAACAGTTATCCTTATTTAAACTTAAAACTAGCTGTTGTACGTCCATCTCCTCTAATAAATATTTCCTCTTATTTTCATGCCATTTACATTAAAATATCTGGCATAATCAGCGGTGCTGGCCATATATTGACATTTTTAGGAGAATCTTTTCTTATTAATATTAAAAGTCTCAGAAATATTTTAATTCTAGAAGGAAGCAAGGAATTTTGAAATGAAAAATATCTATACCTTTATTCGTAAGACTTTTGTCCACATGATACTGGAATACCTCTGTTAAAAAAATTAAGAAACTAAAATTTATTGAGGACAAAACAAGCAGAAGAATACAGAGAGTGCTGGGGTCTTAAGAAAACAATGAGGCAGAGTTTGCCACAGGTGGTTCTCAGACCCTCCATACGAAGTAATTAGGTTATTTTTACGAGAGTCAAAGTACAACATTATCTAAAAGAGGATTTTATAGGGGATGAGGATAACTTGTTTCAGGAACTCTGCTTGAACTATAGATGAAACCACATGAATATCTATATGTTCAAGTTTGAATTGTACACAGTTGTCACTGCAGGTTTGCATTTCAGAACCAAAATACAGTGCAATATTAAGAAATACTTTAGAAGAATAGGTTCCCCATGACATGAAGGTCAAGAAAGCAACTTTAGAGTGACATGAAGACAGTCTTTTGTTTTTCTACCATAGCTGCTCATAACCCAAAATCTAGCTCTGAGCTGTGCTAGGAATTATTTCCTTTTCTCTTTACCCACTGTTCTTTCTTTTATATTTCATTATTCAGCTACAGAAGCATATGATCAGTGCCTCATTATTTCAGGACAACAGTCACTCTCTAATTATTTCACGTCTGATAAGCATTTCAGTGATGGATGACCTGCCTCACTCTGAAGAATTTTATAGCTGAAAAGTAGATTCAGGGTTAGGAGAAAGTAATCTAATATGCACCATCTACTAAAAGCTTAAGTCTTTTGCTTTATCCTTCTGTTATTATTAATTCCACATATACTTTACAAAACTACTGATCAGAGATAAACTCTTCTCTCATTTACTTTCCAACATAAGTGTAACTCCTCTGCCATCTTCCAAGATGTGATGATTACGTGGAAAGACTCAAGTGCCAATATTAATCACTTGATTCTAGGAAAGAGCTGATTCAAAACTTTGAAGGGTGTGAATTAGTGCTTTTCTTCTCCATTGCTGGATTTCCCAGTTGGATAAAATTTAGGGTTGTATCCAGTTGTATCGATACAAATCCTGAGATTAAAATTTAAAAATAATCATAAAAATACTAATGTTTTTACTACATTTGTCCCTTTGAAAGTGAAGTGAGTTACTGAACTGTCCAGCAAAAACTGATGGAGCAACACTGTCTTATCATAAAGGGACCAATATCTGTGAGCCAAACACCAGTCTTTGGAGATTTATAACAATTCATGTTATTTTGTTTAGCATATTTTCCTGTTGTGCTGGTTTTGACTGGGCTGGAATTAATTTTCTTTTCAGTAGTTAATATGGGGCTGCATTTTGGATTTCTGACCAAAACAGTGTTAATAGCGCAGGAATATTTTCATTACTGCTGATCAGAACTCACACAAAGTTAAGGTGTGGAGTGTGGAGGCTGGGGGCTGGGGGGAAACAAGGAGGTGGGAGTGGACACAGCCAGGACAGCTGACCCCAGCTGACCTAAGGAATATTCCAGACTGTATGGAGTCATACTCAGCATGTAAAGGTGAGGTAAGGAGAAAGGGGAGACATTTGGAGTGATGTCATTTGTCTTCCCATGTTACCATTTTGTGTGACAGGGGCCTGCTCTCCTAGAGATGGCTGAACATCTGCCCAGCCATGGGAAGGGGTGAATTAATTCCTTGTTTTGCTCTGTTTGTGTGCTTGGCTTTTCCTTTACCAGTTAAACTGTCCCTATCTCAACCCACAGGTTTTCTCACTTTTGCCCTGATTCTCTCTGATTCTCTCCCCTCCCAACCAGGGGAGTGAGTGAGCAGCTGTGAAGTGCCTGGTCACTGCCCAGAGCTATGCTCTAACATCTGTTCATCCCCTTTTATCTTACCCTAAAATCTTGCCTGATTTTACTTTCTCTGCAATTCTGTTTTACCTCTAAGCTGCATCCTTTTGGAAACTTAGGTGCAGAAGCTGTTGATTAGTGCCAAATTTGTAAATATCTTCACCATCTTCTAAAATGAATGTGCTTTGGAAATAAGTACTGCTTTGGTGTCTAAGTTAAATTACTATTCCTTTTCTTTTAACATAAGCTGATAATTTTCAGACAATATGCTAGTTTACTCCCCCTACCTCCCAAAAAAAAAATCCATGAAGTATTTGCTCTACAGATCTTTTACAACTTTTTACTTCATAAAACCTACTCTTGTCTTTAAGAACTTGTTTCCAACATAGTCAAAGAAAATCCACTTTCTATAAAACTACTGCTTTCTTTTTCCTCAAATCTTTCCAAATGATCATTCCAGCTGCAGTACGAGAAGGTACAAACAAGTGAAGGTGAGAAGAAAGTCAGTAAGTATAACTAATATGCGTTTTACATAACAACTGGTGCTATGTTTTTTCCTAATGCCCTGACACATCCCAAGCCTTAAACTGAGCTCTCAGACTGTGCCTTATTATTTGTTATGCCAGTTATTAGTCTACTGTTGGTGCTATCACACCAACAGGTGCTATCACAGTAGGATAAAATAGTAGCAATTTTCTGAGCGTGGTTGTAGGTTATAACAGGAAAATATACTGTTTTGCAACTGTGCTGAAAGAAATGGATGGGCCTTTCACAGGCCAATGCTTATTAAAAAAAGAATTGGTATCTATGAAGTTATTATTTGTGACTGATCAAAACCATTTAATCAGCTATTTTAGAGACTAAATAATGACATATGATCAACCAGCTCCTTGAGGACCTAATGCCTTGTCAATCAGTTGTGGTGTCCAGTTTCACCTCCTTAGTCTCCTAAATCGCACTTGGACATTTAAAAGTGCATTTTCCAGCATCCTGACACCATATTTTCCCATCTGGGCAACTGCCAGACTTTACAAAATGTCATCTCCCATACCTTCAAGTAAACAGGTGGGTTTATTTCTATAAAAACTAAGGAGTAAGAATGGATGATACATATTCAGTATTTTTATCTGTTTGCTGGATGTAGAAACCTGGGATCATCCTTGTGCTGTCACACAGAAGCAGACACAGCTGGTTTATAGCTGGTTTACAGCCTTATAAATCTTATTTCAACTCTTTTTTATTTGCTCTGGTTGCTTTCACCATTTACATTATAACTTACTAGGTTTAGATTAGGTACTAGGAACAAAATTCTTTCCTGTGAGGGTGGTCAGGCACTGGCACAGGTTGCCCAGAGTTCTGGATGCTCACCCCTGGAAGTGTTCAAGGCCAGGCTGGATGTGGTTTGGGGCAACCTGGGATAGTGGAAGGCATCCCTGCCCATGGAAGGGGGTTGAACTCTACGGTTTCAAAGGTCCTTTCCAACCCAAGCTGTTCTATGACTCTATGAATTTACAGGCACAAGGATTAAAACTGCCTCCAAGCACAATATGACCTTAAAGCTTTTGGCTTGGAAGCCAGTAGAACTATCTTTCAAAGTCCAAAATCCTCTATGAACACACTGGAAGATAACAAAATACATGGTAAATTCCAGTTTTCACTTACTAATCAATAAGATTTTATAGAAGTAACACAAAATACTTTTTTTTTTTTTTAAGGGTTATCATGCAGTTTTTGGTGAAAAAAAAATGCGGAAGAATTCTGGTGAGGAAATTAAGAAAAAAAATACATTGAAGCATCTTGAATACTCCTATCTGCATTTTTTTAAACATAGAAAATAACTTCTCAAAAAAAGGCAACACATTATGAATTTCTGACTGCAGAAGTTTTAAGGAGGGAGCAAGATTAGAAATTAATGTTTATTTTACACATTATGCAGCATGATAACAAAATTTATCTGTCTCCTTCTTAGGAAAGCTTATTGAACCATTTATGTTCAACAAATAACACAAGTAAAGAAAAAAAATTCATAAATAGAAAAATCTTGTACTGCTGTAAGTATGCAAGCAGTGATTATCAAAAATTCAATAGGTATGAACTGAAAATATAGAAGAAAAAAACACCAATCCAATACTAAAATGCAGAGTAGTCTTTATATGCAACAAACAGGCTTATTTTGCTCCAAAGTGATCAGAATAATAAACAGGAAGCTTTATCCTGCAAAGGCCTGGCATGATCAGAAAATCGTCAACAGTGTGAGATTCTAAGATAGTCCTGATGGAATAAATATATCATTGGTACAAGGGAACTTTTAATTTTTGACATATTTCTTAAATGTCAGGATGAGAAGTAGATGATAGTTTTACCTTAGCAGCCCAGTCTTTTTATTATTCACATGTGGTTTACTAGTCAGCAGAGTACTTTTTGAATTTGTAAGAACTCAGACACCGATTAATGACCTGATGGTACACTCCTAATGCACCCTTTCAAACCAATTAGTTCTCACATTTATTGCAATTCTATATTATAATGTAAAAAGTTGATTTTGTTGGAATTAGGAGGTCCAGGGATTAAGTATGTCAACTACAGTAAAATATCTACTAGCAATAACAAAGTTGATGGCCTCAGTAAATAAAGATGAAGGCACAAAAAATAGGTTTTATTACAACTTTTCTCAAGCTTAAAACTTCAAGCCTCATTTTCCTGTATTTTTCATGTCTCTGTGGCAAAAAATAAAGGAGAATGAAATGCCACATGAACATGATGGAAATGAAATGAAAGTTCATATAATTACCCTTATGTTTGGATGTATTCACAAACAGTGGCACCTGACAGTAATATTATTTGCATAGACAAATTAAGACTGACATTATTACAATTAATAGACTCTAAATCTAAAGAGAACTCAGCGCGAACTTTAGTTTACAAACAAGGGAGCCTTATGGACTTGAAGATCTTTTTCGTGCCTGTAGTAACACAAAAGGAGCCTGAATTTGGCAGGAATTGGTCTGAGCTTCACTACAGGTAGAAATGAAAACGTCAATTTAACTTTTAGGTCAAAGAACATGATCCAGGGTTAGGCAGCTTCCCAGAAGGGACTGCCATTGAGTGTTAAAAAAACAAAATTTCCTAAATCTTGTCGTAGTCTGAAATTATCTTTTCCGTTTCAGTTGCTGGATTCTGTTGGCACTTTTGAAAGCAAAAGTATTTCATGAATAGAGCTTCAATGTATTGCTATTATACAGAAAAATCCTCCCATTTACATAAGCCATTTTTAAAATGGAGGTGCTTAAGCATCCACAGCTTTTTTTTGCAGGTGAGGACTCCGCTCCTCACAGTCACTAGATATTGACCTATGTGAAGTATACAATTCGTTATTTTCTCTTTACCAGTGCAGAAGTACAGTTATTTCCAGCCATACTTTTCACCACAAATTGATTTTAGCTCTGTAGTTCCAGACTTTTTTAACTGATAAAACTGTCTAAAATCTTGAAATCAGCATTTAGGTCAACACTTACAGTAAGGTGTGATGAATTTGGTCCTTAATGTGCAAAATGAAACTTAAATCTTTAGAGTCTGGGGTGTCCTGGCTCTACACTATTCAGATCTTGATTATTTAAGAGGTTGAGTATTTACCCATTTAAGACGGTGGCAGTTATATCATTCCTATGCCTCTACCAGAAGCAGAAGAGATGAATTTTCAAACAGAGGAAAAACTAAATGGTCAATTCATGAACAAATTAATTTTTCTCTGATTTAATATTTTTTAATTACTCTTCATTAGAATCACAGATATTCTGAGTTGGAAGGGACCCACAAGGATCATCAAATCCAGCTGTTAATTGATTGGCCCATATGGGAATCAAACTGACGACCTTGGCATTATTTTATGAGCTTCATAACACTTTCATAAAAATTAAGAGATCTATGTTGCTTTATCTATGATGAGAATTTCTTAAGAATAGAGTTGAGAGGAAGAATATTAAAATAGATTTGTATCTGCAGCCAGACATAATTACAAGGTAAATCCCCCTCTTATCAATGCAGTTATGGAAGAGAGAGTAAAGCTATTCTCCATCGGCTTCAAAATATGAGACTCTTCCCATCCAGTTCACAAAATTGACTTAGTGACACCATCAAAAACCTTCTTTTTTTCTATATCTGTACCAAACCAGCACCTGATTCCTACATTCTGAATCCTAAAACTGACCCCCAGTGGTTAGTACAGATATTAAGACATTCTCCTATTTGTTTCTTCACATAGAAAAATAAACAAAAATTTCCTGTTTTCTATATCTGATGAGAAGGAATTACGTGTCTTCATGGAAGACTCACATCACAGTTTTTGGGGGTTTTTTTAGGACCAAAAGGAAATTTAAGTTGCCACTGGTGAGCATACCAAGATTTCTTTGCCACAATTATCACAAATTAAGGAAGATATCCATGTGGACAAAACTCTACGAATGTTTTTATTTGCATATAGCTCACAGTGAGACACCGAAACATGACAAAGCCAACTATTTAGAAGCCAAATATCTATAGTTTAAGTGAAAGTGAAGAAATAAAACCTATGAGGGAATTTAAGTAGGTGGAATTTAATTACCTGAATTGGAACTTTGCCAGGGCAGCAAGGTTAACACCTCTAATGATCCCATATTTTCGCAATCAGTTACTTTAACGACATTATATTTCCATATTTCTCAAGTGAAATCCAAGGCAGAGCAGTTAGAGGTGCGTGTTGTTGCTGCCAATATGATGTACTAAACCAATATTATTTTTGCTGCTTGCCTGTGTTCTTGATTGTGTGCAGTCTTACAACAAAATTTGGAAATTAATTTCTCAGGCACAGAAACAGTGGTTGGTAATTATCAATTTTATATTTATATCTTCTAGTCAACCCAGGTGGAAAATTGGGTGAAATGCAAGACTTCAGTGAGCAGCTAGATGTTACATCTCTGCTGAGCTGTCCTAGGTCAAGAAATTACACATGCCGCCCCTATTTTGTTAGTATAAACTAAATAAACAAACATAAAAATATGTTATTGAATAAACACCAAATAACACTATATCTAGAAAATCACAAAGCAAGCAGTTGATGACTTTTTCTACTTTTTTAATAGCAATAAGAACAATTTGAGGCCTGCATATTTAAAAGTTTTTTACTAAAGCCAGAAAAATTAATGAACTGAAAATTCAATCCATTGGTCAGTGTCAATCACAAATCAGAAATACATTTACTTCCTTAATTGCTGCCTTCCTAGGTCATGTCTTTTGCTGGTCAGTTAGTCATTGTTTGTATATCTCCTGATATAAATGTTATATACAGATATATTATATGGTGCTCCATGAAGATGCATCAGCAGAAGTTGCCACTTGTCTGAAGAGCTTGTATTGTGAAAAAGAGGGCGGAGAATGGGGTGGAGAGTTAATAGAGGCACTGCCAGGTATTGAGGGGGACAGAAGAGCTTGGTAGTCGCAAGTAGGTGTATCTGGATTGACCATCCTGGCAGTTCACAGGAATTTATGTGATGTTCCTGGCGCAATGTTGATTTAACCATCTTCATGCAGATCAACAGCTCATTTAAAGAGAAAACCTAACGTTCAGCCATCGTTCCCTAGTCCTTCTTTATATTTATTTGGTTTGTGGTTCCAATTGCTTGTTTGGGGAAGGTTTAGCATCACTGTTTATGTGGCTACATTGCTTAGGTCCTAATACAACTAAAAGTAAAAGCTTAGCTGAAGGGCCAAAGAGGCATCACTCTGCATATTTGCACATGGAAATGTGAAATTTAGGTCTTCCTTCTTCTAAATACCCAGGCCTCTCTGCTCATTTGATGTATGTCACACAAGAACTACACCACAGGGGAAGTGCTTTAGTTTTAAACATTAATAAAATAAAGGAGTTGCAATTTCTGAGAATTTTCTGGTGGAAGAAAAAAGTTTTGTTTATAGAGTCAGAGCTTCAGAGCTCAGACCTCAGACCAACCATTGCCAGAAGTGTTTATAAAAGGGTGTTTTGCAAAAAGGTCTCCCAAAATGCCTAATTTGTGAGAGGGAGAAAAGACAACCTGGGTTTCAGAGGCAGATGTTTTCATAGACATGAATGACCTGGAAAATCCTTTGAAAAAGGAAGAGGGACATGGCCTTGTGACACAATGACAAAGTGACCTTTCCAGCCAGTCTCCAACTGCTCATAGGAGTCCTGAGGAAGGGAATGGTAATGGCTTTCCTTATTATGGAACCCAAACAGAGACAATAGCAAGTTATAGTCTCAAGGAATTTGAAGTTCACCTTCTCTGCTTAACCTTTTTTTTTTTTTTTCAATTTTAAATGGCTATTAGAAAAGACAAAAGAATCCCACTCAAAAGCACACAGATAATTAAAGCCAATAAGTAAACTTTCAGAAATAATGTCTTGAGATTTATTTTCTTCATTAAAAAAAAAAAGTTGCTATGGCAAAATACACTCTTCTCATAGACATGCAGAAAACAGAAGCTCATTTTTTTTTCTTTTTACATAAAAAAAGGAGAGTGAAATAGTTTCACTGTTTTGAAATAATTTGATATAATTAAATTGGAACATTGGGGTTTTTTTTCTATTTTAAATTGGGATTATCCTTAACTTCTCATCATTAAAGTATGTGTCTGTATCCAAAGTCAGCCATGAATTAAAAGAAAAGTTAAATTAAGCTCTAAATGGTATGGTTTAAGTAGCACTAATCCTCCTAGATGAATGGGAATACCCTATCCCCTTGCAACTGACTACCTAAATACCCAAAATTTTTTCAGAATTATTTCCCATGATATTTTTTTTAATTACATACATTTTCCTTTTTATTTTTGCTTACTTTTCACCTATTTCTGATTTGAAGTAAATGTAAAATATTATGACTTTTTAAAAAAATTATTGTTTCAGATTTTACCACTTTCATGGACATCCAATCAACTTATTTTCAGGCTTTCCCCCAGCTAGTTATTGTTGTCACTAATAACCTCTATTAAAATGAATAGTACAGAAATATATTAGCAACTAGAATCAAATAGTTAATATTTATTTTAAGAATATTACCATAATGTGAGGTCTTTATCACAATGGTAAGAAAATAAGAGATGAGATCTAAAATTTATTCTTGAATATGAAAAAATAAATTGGTAATGAACAGAAGGAAGCTTATTAGAGAAGAATTTAGGATTTTCTTCTCCATGATTAGGAAATGAAAGGCAGCTATCCAGGGACCAGAAGTTGCATTGCACAGAATAACTGCCTGATTTGTGCCTCATTAAAAATCAAATTGCATAAATCTATTATTATTAGTAATAATGCTGATCAATTAAAATACAATTGCCTCACCAGGACCTGATTGCAGTAGTATCATACAAGACAAAATTCGAGCTCAAGTGGCTCTTTAAATCCCAGGCCCAGAACAAAACTGTATGTTTTTAAGCCTGAATAACGACTACCAGTAGAATATACTGCTACGAAAGGTCCCTGTCACAAGGAAACACTATGGCAAATAGCACTAATTGATATCTCTGATAGCTTTGGGAGAACAAGTGTCAAGGATTGATCAAACGTGGACCTTTCAAAGTCTCTATCCTATGAGGATCAGACATATGTGATGTACAAAAACAGAATTGATGACTTTAAAGTGCAGGAATACAGAACAGTATTGCTATATGAAAACAGAAAAATGCTGTCACATTCCCAAAGGAGAGGATTTCACTGACACAGATATTTTATCCTCATCGAATAACAGTTCACCCTGCAAACATTTCAACTCCCATGATTGCATAAATACCAGAAAGTGACAATCAGAGTGAGGAAAAAGATCAGCATCTTACTCACAAGGAATCCTACTAAATTATATTTATGACCATTTCCCCCAGAACAATTATTTTAAGTGCGTGACTGGCAACCTGAGCAAGGGCTGCATCATCTAAACCTGGAATTGAGAAGAACTTGCATTAAGTCTTCCATAGTTAAGCCACTGAGCAACACAAATAAAAGTCCACTTCACTAAATCTGCTTTCAGTCTTTCTCAATGCCTCACTAATTAATACTTCAATAGCTGGTAGGTCCATATCTTCCTGTAGTGTACATCTTCTTACCTTTAAATTGATGAGGACATTACACAAATGTACCATGTTTGGGAAATCCATGGCCATCCATCATGGTTCAAATGAGATATCCAAGTCCAGCTTTACTGTGATTTACCACATTTTCATCTTTCAATTCACTATGAATTGTGGTATGTTGTATTGTCATTTGGAGATAATGACAAAGATATTCATTTAATACCATCTAACTAATTTTTGAACACTTTCAGTCACAATTCAACAATTCATGGACATTAAAGAGAAAACCTGGGTAAGAATGGATGTCTTTGAAGTTCTAAATCTCAGTATGAAGTCCCCAACATTTGTATATTCATAATGGTCTGAGATGGTATAATCAACTGAACACAACAGTGATATAATCTCCAGGCATTTAAAACTGGGGGAATGCCACCAACTAAATGCTGAGAAAGTAATTTTAGAAGCCCTCTGCAGAGAGTCATGAGCAAGTTGTTTAAATAAGGTATCGGTGCTCTTCTTCCAAGAATCCCATCTCAGATACCCACCCCAGACAGGCTAATGGGAAACATGACCTACAATAGGCACAAGATTTTCTAGACAAAAAATGGATAGTAGACTTGAGACAATGGTTATAAATCTGCATTTTTCATCAACAGATAAACTAAACCTGAAGGCTTTTTTGAAAAGTTTTGGTAACATGCTCCATTGTGTCAAGCAGTTTGTTGTAGCCTAAATCATTCAGGTTGTTAGGGACTATTTGTGCCACTGTTTTTTTGTTCTGCAGTTTTCATTTTTCTTTTAAATCTCTGATCGATATAAGTAGCTATAAATTCCAAACCACTGGTAGATCTGAAACTTATTTGTTTTTCTCTCAAGTGATATTTGAGCAAGTCAATAAATCCCAAGGAAAACTGACAATACAAAAAGTATTTTTTGTTCTGATGAAATAAATTCTTAATAACTGACTTTAAAAAAAATCTATCCCATTGACAATGTTGATTTCAATTTCCTTGGAGTCAAGTTGTAGATTAAATTGAACCATACAATACCAGTATCAGGGAATGAGATTGCAATCAAAAAATAACATAGAGATGATATACTCTCTCTTTATAAGACAGTCTAAAAGCTACTTAATTCAACATAGATCATGATATCCTGGCAGCAGATTTTTACCTAATCTTCTACACTGTTTGAAAATTGAGTACAAGGAGGTGAATAGATATATATATCCAGATTTCTGTAGTTTTGAAAGAGAAACATCTCATGCAGTTCTACCCACCTACACTCATGAACCTACATAAAAAACATGGGTGAGATCCAGAACTACAATAACTCCATCTTCACTTGGGAAAATAGTTTATCTATGCAATGTAGTGTAATTTTCACTTTATCAAATATTTCTACAATTTAGTTATATAGGCTCCTATGGAGAATTATAAGGGAAAATTGGGTTGTGAGCTGTAAAACCTGCCTGCAAAGGCACATGGCAGAACAAGGGAGCACACGGCAGCACAGAGAGGCTTGTCTCCACCAGACCCTGGGGGGAGGAGGTGTCGCACTGCAGACACCTACGGAGAGGAGCCTGCTGGGAACTGACGGATGGGCGAACAGCGAGTGATGGCCCCATAAAAGGACATTGAGAAAGTGTGTTGCTGATGTGGCAACACGGGATAGGTCACACCATATAAGGAAACACTGTGCCTTGGAAAAGTGTATAAAACCAACTCACTCCTTTGAATAAATGTTTCAGATTCCCTGCCAGTCTGGGTCTGTGATTCAATCGCTGACAGCTCCTTACACAGATCATGGAAGGAATCCTAATCCTCAACTTACATGTGTTAACTGCACTCTACTCTGTCAGTCTTCTCCACAGATTTTATAGGACAGCATACTAATTTTGGCTGGAATAGAGTTAACTTTCCTCATGGTAGCTCATATGATGCTGTTTTTTTGATTCATGACCAAAACAGTATGGCTTTTGATTGAACTGCGAGACTGTCTTTAATTTAACCCACGGGGTTTTTCACTTTTACCCTTCTAATTCTCTCCTCCATCCTGGGGACAAGTGAGTGAGGGACTTTGTGGGGCTGAGCTGTCCGTTGGGGTTAACCCACAACAGATGGTTGATTCATATACAAATATCTATACAGTTGACCTTAGGAAATTGATCCCTTTGCCCAGACACAGACATCTGGTGGTACATAACACACATTAGATAATCATATTTCAACAAGACTTCCTCTGTGAGACGCCATAGAAAAAGTGCCTGTCCTCAGCTAAGTTATTTCCCAGATTCAAAAACTGCACAGAATGGCTTGTCACTGGCTCTTGCTTAGGTTTAATTCGTAACACTATTAACAGTGCTATTGGATGGGTCTTAATACAGAAAACAAAACAGGGACAATTACAAGGAAACCAGAAATTCATTTTTTTTTTTAAGCTAAACAACTACTCTTGAAAGTTACAGCTCAATAGAGACTAAGCTCAGTTGTCAAAAAAAGGCACCAAGAAGCAGCTGAAATTTCCTATAGTACCTGAGCTGGTAGATATAAACTGGTTAGTACATGTGCTGGTTTGGACAAATTTGGAGGTAAATATCCTCTGATAGAAGGCAGGTTACAACCACCGGTCCCCCACCAGGTCTGGGAAAAAAAAAATTTCCTCCGAGGAAGGTGAAGGAAAAAAACCTATTTATTCAACAACCCAGAGAAGTGCAGGGTGAGGAAG
>VZRS01014314.1:0-108259 GCA_013398055.1 Ifrita kowaldi
ACTGTTTTAAGCAGCACGTCTAACATATCGTATGCTTGTTCTCTAATCCTCTCTCCACTGGGAAAAGTCTATTGAATAATGTTTTGTTCTGGGCTTTTTCTAAGGCAATTCACACAAACTGACATAGTTGTATGATAGTGAAGGGCAAAGCCAAGAAATTCTCTTAAGCAAGGAAGTTTTTCTCCCTTCATCTCAGACTTGTTACCATCATCAGGCAAAGTCGTTACAGTTGGTGAAAAAGAGGGTTATTTTAAAGGTTTGTTTTCCTTCTTGGAGTAGAGACCTAACACCATGATTTTCTAGGAAAGGGAACAGAGATGGTAGTTTGGGACAGTCTGTGTGATGAGCGTTGTGCTCTGGAACTCATGGGATTGCCAACCCTGAAGCAATTTAGGAGCTGCGCTGCATACCTTGAAATACAAAATGCCCTGTGGTTTCCTCCAAGATCTGTGCAGCTCCAGAGATTCATCCTTAGACTGGTTCTGTGCTAGGGAAATCCCCATTGGATCATCCAAAACTGCTCTGGCTGTCACCAGTGACACTCACACCACCTGAGGCCCCTTTGCAGCTACACACCCCACGCTCACGCAGTCAGACCAGGTTTCTTTACCTGCTCAATGCAAGGTTTCCCACAGCAGAGTCTCAGATGTCCAGATCCTTGAAATAATTTAATCTTGGTGCAATAACTAAATAACAACAGCTTGAGCTGGTGCCTCCGAGGAGAGACCCTGAACAAAGGAACCTCTGGGCTTTTATCCCCTCACAATCCAAGGTGGGAAAGTCTGGGGGTCATCGGCTCCTGCCATGTCTGGGTGTTCAGTCTCAGCTGTGCTCAAGGTCTCTGTGCCCTTGGTTGTGCAAAGGGTCAGCTGTTCATCGCCTCTCATCTGGGGCTCAGGTTCCTGCCCCCCAAAGCACCGCCTGCAGCTCCCACTACTGCTGCTCACAGAGATCCCTGTGCTGGATGGGTTCCTCAACTTGTGAATCAAACTGAAGTGTTGGCAAAAATAACCTCAGTGACAAAACACATGCCAGAGGTGTGTCCTTCAGCCATTGACTTCACCTCTGCTTGAGCAAGAGCTCTAGTCAACTTTTGATGGACAGGTGTGAAACCTTATGAAAAGCTTCTGGGGAATTTGAGTGTGTGTGAAGGACAAAATATTCACATTATTAAAGTTTCTACCATCCCTGTAAGCCATAGAGGGTGGCTTATTGTGAGAGGAGATCAAGGATTTGGTAATTTTATAAAAAAACTAAAATATTTCACAGACGAGTACAAACGTTTTAGGAACTGATAGCCTGTGCAAAGACAGACCTTCCAGTCCTTGACTCGTGTAACTTACAAATATTGTGTAATGGTTCAGATGCCATTGGATTCCTGTGCACAAGGCAGTTGATCTATAAAACATATGGCATTTTAAAATATTGATCTCTTCTGTGCCAGTGAGTAAGAGATATTAGTGTAGCATGGGATTCCGTTTGTAACGCTGGGATTAAAGGCAGGGAAGTGGAAAATTAGAATAGACCTGAATTCGTGTGAAGCGGAAAGTACAGCTGGCAGTGCTACTAAAGCAGGAGAATAACAAATAAAAGCATGTATTTTTTCAAAATCATATTGAAAAAATCACGCAACATCTACTGAGGTAACAGAGTGAATATCCAAATGAATGTTTTATATTAGGTTGCTTTTAATTCTACTGATAATGTAAAGTCACAATGTAGTGACACACACCAGAACGGGACAAAATAAAGAGTAATACCAAAAACAAACAAACAAACAAACATTTTCTCTACAAAGTAACAGTCATCTGTATTTTAAAGTGCCACTTGATCTGAGTATGTAATCTGTGCCATGAAATATATGTTTCTGAGCTAAAGAAAACAAAGCAACCAACCACCAACGTTTGCTCAGTTCCTGCAGATGGTTACCTTGACCCTCAGCAGGTGAACTGATTCAAATTGGGAGTTTCTTCTGCTCTGTTTTCTTTTTTGGACCCCCACTCTCTATCTTCCTCTGTTTTCTTTGTTGGAAATGTGGGATAATTAGGAATAAATTCAAGAAATTAGAAGTTTTAAGTGTTTCTAATGTTCTACATGGTAACACTACCTTTTTTCGTCCTCTTTTCTTTCTTTTCCTACTCAGCCTATTAATGAAACTGACAAATTGTGTTTGATCATCATGCCAATTTTAGGACAACAGCTTCAGTCCTTGTCTGAACTGTTAATACCTAATCAGAACATTTCATTAAAACAAAACAAAACAAAGAAAAAAACAGAATCCACGAAAAAACAGCAGAAAACCCCAAAATCCAATAAGCCACAAGCTTTATTTCTGTGAAGATTTTACCTGGTGTAGAGTGAAGCCAGTGGTTCTTGTGCTTTTCTGTGATAGATTGAGTCCTTTACTACATGGCATTTGCTCTCCGCGAAGGCACTGCTATATTGCAATTAAGTAACTATTGATCTTTTCTGATGAACTGATTGAGCTCTTTAAGTCTTTTATTATGAGCATTTTTCAGCCCTAAAATCACTTTAATTTTTAAAAGTGATCAAAGGTTAGCTGAACCCTGGTAAAAAGTCATATATCTCTTCAGCTCACAGTACTTTCTTCCCTTGGTTCCATAATAGAGCAAAATGAACGGCTTTTAACTTTTTTTATGCCATTGTCATTAACATGATATAAAATTACACATTGACACAATAGATGATGTAGTTTTTACACTGAGTTTAATGTTGTTCTATTGAAATTAATGGAAATCTTAGTAACAGTTTCAATGGCAGTAGAATTAAACCAATATTGAGTAGTTCTGAAACCTTCAATTCAGGTATCTTTCTGTCCTAAGGTTCTAGGGGAAACGTGGCAGAGCAGATGCAGTTTCCTGGTGACCGGTGCTAAGTATTGACATTTTAATGGCAATCATTGTATTGGGAACCTCAGACAACATGACCTTCTATGCACTCTCAGTCTCCTGTTTCAAATGCCATTATAATAAAGTAAAATATTCCTGTGATTTTATTTGGGTTTGGATCTGACTCTGGTCTTGAGAATTAAGTGTTTGGAGAATTAAACAGATCACAAAGGACTTGGTATCTCAGATGGGCTCTAATGCATCCTGTGGGTAAGCCAGACATGTCTAACCAGGGATACCAGGGTTCAGTCTCTTTGCAGTGTTGGGGAAGTCAACAGAGGTGCTCCTATTTATTTGAAAGGCTTGTGACTGAGCCCTACAGGTTTTCACCTTTAACAACCATCTTACTTAAAGTTTTTAGCAGAGGAGTTGTTTTAAGGAAAAAGTAAACTATCACATCCCATTTTCCAAAATTAACACAGGGAACAGAGACAGGTTTTGCTTTTCGAGAATGAATGTCAAAAAAACTGAAGCACTTGGGCAGTGTGCGTGGGACAACTCCCCGTGCCTGGGACTCTGCTGAGCCTGGAGAAAGAGTCATCCCCTCGTATGTGATCAGTGGTGTCAGCTCTCAGAAGGCAGCAAACTGGATGCAGCACCATTCTCCACCACCCTCAGGGCCCAGCCACCCAGCCAGTGTTTAACCCGGTGAAGGGTGTACCTTTCCCAAAGGGTGCACCTGTCCATTTGTCAACCTTGAGCTGTGGTTCAGCCACACAGGGAAAAGGTGGAAGTTAGCCAAGTATTGCAAGCCTGGATGGTGTGGGAAACAGTCATCAAAAATAACCATGGCACAAGCATCAGGCAAAATAAGGTGATAGGCCACACCTTTCCTTACAGTTCTTCATAAATTCACGCCTCTCACAAGCCTGAAACAGTTCTGAATAGGAACAAGGAAGGAAACCTCTTACACCTCCAGTTTGGCTTTGTTTACTTGCTTTGTTCTGTTTAGGTAATAAACCTTAATGACCTTGGCATAGGATTAAGGACTAATTAGGATGAAGACTTGCTCTCTTCTTGTTCTACCGACATAGAAATGACGAGGATGAAAATCACTGTGCTCATTTCAGAGAGGAATTTAATGTGTGTCTTTCCCAATGGCTGAGCAACAGATACACACTTAGACATGAAGCTGGAGCTGGACTGTGCATCTCTAGCAATTTAACTAAAACTTTGCTGAAATTCCTGTCTTCCTTTGAATACCACCACATGATGTAAAAGTACACTTAGCCTGTCCACATTTTAAATAGACATTTTTATTTCTACATTAATAATTCACTGCACTAGCAGAAGGAAGTGAGGATAATAAAGTGAAAGATTTTTTAAATTAAAATTCCTTTTAATTTTTTTTTTTACAGTGACAATACACAGACATTGATAATTGTTACTTTTAAGCCACACTGCAAAGTTTCAGCTTTGTCAAGAAAACATCAGTTTTTTTAAAAGAAGCTGGAAATGACCAATCTTTTGGTTTGGAGGTTTCTGAATACCTTTTGGAAATACTTTAAATTGTTTTTAATAGGGGTTGTGGATAAGGTAATAATTTTCAAGTATAATAATGTATTTTTATTATCGTTATTGTTATTATTTATTTTTTTATTAAGCAGGTTTTAAGCATTGGCTGTTTTATGAGTGAGTTTCCTCCCCATGTAAGACTTTCAATATATTTTGTGCTAACAAGGTTCTAAAGTTTGTAAGTGTTTGTGTTTCTATCCCTGTTTTAATGGCTTTTGGAAATTTAGTGACAGCTTTAGCAGATACAGACACACATAGAATGTGGCAGCTTACAGTGTTTGTTAAATGTTATAAATACTCTTAAAACTAAAAGTGCAGCAAACACTTGATAAACAGCTTTAATTTATAAGCTATTTAAATTGTTTATAATGAGTAAAGTATTCGAGTTAAGAATATATTTGACTGTGACTGTGGGAAATATTCTGTAAACTATTGACTGTTTGGAGCTTTTCCTTTAGGCATTGTTTTTGGATTTCAAATTCCATTTTTCCTGATCTTAGATACAATTGTTTTCCTGCTTATTCATGAAACCATCTCCTTCCTAGAAAGAATTGCCATAAGCTTCTCATTCCTCTTCTCAACCTTTCAAGAACCTAAAAGTATTTCATGCTTCAGCCATAAATGGTTTTGGTCAATCTGTATGTCCTGCCATTATTTGTTCACATTTTCTTTTAAATTGGACTCAGAATAGTGTAAGTAGTAAACATACATGAGGAAGCAATTGCACTCGTCTTGTTATGGCAAAATAAACACTGACATTTCCTTTGACTGCCTGTGATGAGATAACACAGAGGCAGAGATTTAATTTACACAATTTATGTACTTAATTATTTAAACGTGACTGAAAGCAAGGTATGAGGGCCAAACACGTACGAATCTCTGGAAATGCCTTCCAGGCAGAAGAATTAGTCATGGTAAAACCCCCCACATAATAAACTGAATTACAAACACAAATAGAAGTCCCATTTAAATAATTTCCAGTAATATATTGATCACAAAATTTCCCTTTTCCTAGTGCTTTTAACGGTAAAATAATGAAAAAAACTTCATCTGGAAGCACTGCACTTCAAGTTTTACTATTTAGAGAAGAGATAGTGAGCATAAGTGAAAGTATAAGAGAAACCTTAACCCCCTGTCTTCAATACAGTTTTTGCGTCTGGTACCAGGTGAGCTGTCACGGATGGTACTTTCAGCACCTGTGCTTCACAGTGAAGAATCTTCAATCTCTCCAGCTTGCAGAATCAAGTTTGGTGAAGCGGTGAAGAAAACCCCATTTTTGTCCGTGTTCTGTGTTGTCACAAGCTATAGAGGATTAGTCCTGGTGATGTCTGTGGGGTGTAATGTGGGCAGTGTGTTCCTTCGTGACTAATGGGCTTGCACTGAAGTTAAACCACTCATCCCATGGAGTATTCATTTCTACTGCACTGTGGTGATAATTATCTAAGTAATAAATGAGGTGCTTCTGCTGGTGTGACTGGGCTCAGATTGCTCACTTTAGTGCAGTGCTGTAAGATTTGTGTTTCCATGACACCCAAGGTGAGCAGTAATAAATGTTATTTGTGTGAGATTCATGAATGACACTTTCTACAGCCCTCACCTCACCACTGAGCAGCAATAGGAAACACTGGAGGGGCATGAGCATTGTGAACTGCAAATAAAAGTGCTTAGGAGATGTTTTCTCTCAGGCAAAGGTGAAGAGAAATGTATAAGTTTTCGTATCTCAGTCTGTAGTCACCAGTTGCAAAAAGCATCTCAGTCTCCTTTGAAAAGGCACACAGCAGGAAATGAAAGAAAGACTTCAAGAGAACAGAGGAAAAAAGGTTTCTTTTCATGTAGAAAGGGAATTTTTGTTATATTCAGATGTGGCGATGGAAAACCAGGCTGGAGGAGCAGGGATTGAAGTATTAGTTTCAAGAAACTAGTTGGATATGACTTTTATCGCCCTCTAGACAGATTTAAACACCTTATCTTGTGCGTCTGCACTATGGAGCCACCATTTGGGTTGTGTTCTGGGGCTGTAAGACACGCATTGATCAGACTGACAAGTCTAAAGGAGTTTCAGTAAGTTGACAGCAAGTTACTGTCAGGAACATGATTAGAGCAGCTGAGATCTGAAAGGTGAAAGAACATGATATTTGTGTTAACATCAGTTCAAGCTTTTCATTCTACTTAAAATATATTTTTTATAGCTTTAGTATGAAGGGAGACAGGATGAAGGACAAGTGAGTGACTCAAGCAGAAACTATTCCAAGAGATCACTCTGGTCTATTCCCATCTTAAAATTGCTCTTAAAATTTTTGAAACTGAACTTCATTAGACACCATTCCAAAATGCACTGAAGCCCATAGAATGGATGCCTTTCACTTTGTCATCATGGTTGCATGAATATACTGCTAAACAAAAGTACTACAAAGGTATTTGAGCTTTTGGAGAAGGAACTGCCTGAGATTTTGTAAAAGCCACATGGCATATGGAAACAGCATATGGAAACTTGTTAACACTGAAAGGTAAGGAGAAAAGTGGCAGTGAGTGATGAACTACTTGGAAATGTTTAAAAAGCTGAATCACTGTCATCTGCAGAATTCCTGATGGAGCACATTGAGATTGAGATGAAGTCAAGAGTTTTCCAAAGCTCTCCATCACCTGAATGATAGCAAAGGGCTAGACACTAACCATATGTCAACTGCTCATTGCAGAAAGATCTTCTGCCTCCTGAGAAAAAGAGGGTGTGAAGTCATTAGCACAGCCCAGAAATGTGGAAAGTGAGGGATTGTCAAGTAACCACACAAAGAAAACTACATATAAAGACTATATCAGCTAATGAGTTTTTCACACTGCTGCCTAAAACAGGAGAAAGTTCCTGCATTTTTTTATCTCGAATAGAATCAGAGGGGTAGTTGAAAAACATCTGTAACATCAGCGGGGCTGAATTTAGCACCTCTGTGTGGAGAAGATACTTTTGCTTGAGCAATTTATCATGCAATGGCAGATCTGAATCCAATAGTAATTAGAGCTTAATTGACTTTACTGGCACATTCAATGCTTTGCACCTTCTCTAATTATGGAATATCCTTTGTGTATATGCATTTTCATCAAAGTTGATTTTTGTAAGAATATTGTCTGTATTAGAATGGCTTGAGGTCCTATGTTAAAAGTGATGGACTAGTTTAGGAGTCAGCCCTGGCATTGTCACTCACAAGATAATAAACAAACAATAACCTCTTTCATCTTAGTAAATCCCAAAGCTCTGTACAAAGTAAATAATAATTAACCAGATGAACATTTACTGAAAATATATACATCAAAGAAGATGCATATCACATTAAAAATATATTTAGCTTCAAAACATCCCCACCATCTAGCCATTGCTTATCAGGTTTAACTGGATCCAGGGATGAAAGAGTTGTCTGATTTCACAGACCTTGTAATTAGTGATTCTCTTCCAATTACCCTCAAGTTTGGCAGCCTGTGTTATTATCCTGACTGTATCTCTTTCTGGGATGTTGTGCTGCTGTTGCACTCCACTTCTCTGCCCATTAGGGAGGTAGTTTGTCTTTTGAGGCCGATTAAATCCAATCGGAACCTTTCCAGTTACTTCACCAATTGCTGGATCAAGATTACTGTAAATTCCATCTTGTTTCTTTACATTTGTTTCATTTGCCTGAGTAGCTGGGGCCAGGCCCCACTCCTTCAGACTAGTGTTTGATGTCTAGTAACTTCTAGTTGCAGTTTGGATGGAGATAAAAAGGCAGATTCTTGCATGAACTAGTAAAAATGTCAGGCTTCAGCATCATCTGGAATAATGAGAAACAACCGATTTTACATGAGATAATTCACAATCTGTCAACAGACAGGGCAATATGTGGAAAAGGGACTGACTCAGCCAGCTGTGGTGACAAAAGGGATTCTCCCCTGTGCATTTTTCCCATACCTACCTAATCAATTGTTCATGTAGTTTCTGAACTTTTAAACATGCAGAGATTTTCTTATCACACTGGAGCATGAAACCTGTGGGTGTTGGTGCTGTAGGGACTGGCAAAATTTGTTATTATTCCGTTGTCCCAAGCTGCCTTGTAGGTTTGTTTAGGAAATCTCACTTCCTGTTCATTTTTCTGTTTTGTTACCCCAGCTCCCTCCCCCCCACCCTTTTCACCATGAAATTATTTATTCCTGCATGCTAGTGAGGGGAAACTTCCATTGTCAGAGAGTCTCAAAACCTGTCTACATCTCTGTGCACGTATCTACGTATTCTTTTTTCTAGAAAGTACTGTGTAAAACAAGTCCTGATCAGATATTTGGAATTATATATGAACAACTCCACTAGCTCCTCCTGGTACTCAGAAAGAATCAATACCTTTAGCTACAGACAGATCTGCCAGAGACAGTAAGGGCAGTGAAAACACCTATTCTTTCTGAAGGAATGGATTCAATTTCTAAGCAATTGCCAAGAAATCAATTCAGGCAAATCAGAATGCGATTGCTAATTATGGCTTTTAATTTTGGAAGTGGTATGAACTTGTGCCAGAAAACCAGGGGGCAATTGTTCCAGGTAGAGCCAGGGGAAAATCATTGAAAGTCTCTAAAAGCTCCTTCTTTCCGCTCAAACTAGGAACAAAAAATCAGAAGAGTTTTTAGAAACTTTAGATTTCTATGTGTATTCTTTTGTCCTGAATACATTTTTGCACTCCTTCCAAGACAAGAGTTTTGCAACCTCAGCAAATTTTAGCTCCCTTACTTACACATTGCTGTCCCTAATAGTAGTAAATGGACTGAAGTTCACACCATTTTAAGGTGAAATCCCAGCTATAACTCAGATATAATTAAAGGCCCACTTTGGCTGCAGACTTTGTCCCCACCTACCTGCTCAGCAGGTGATGGGCAGTTTTCAAGAGGTAGTATTTCAGGAAAAGGGCAAACGGTTCTCAGAGGAAGAGAAAGCATCATCACTTATTTCCCTCTTTTTGTCCAGGCTTGTCTTTCTAAGCTGCCTGCACCAAGCTCAGTTTATTAATGTTCAGCAAGTAGTTTTACCAGCAGTCACTGTCTGGCTCCACAAAGCCTCTGCTCACCATGCTGACCTATCCTAAAGCTGTGCTGTTGTGCTGGCCTCACAGAAACCCCTAGGAGTGAAGTAGCTGTAATTAAAGGTTTTCAGCTACAGGGCTGTCAAATCCTTTTGTGTATCTGTTTTGGCAAGTGCTTCAAACCCTACAGCAATATTAAATAGACCATCTGTTAGCCTTCATTAGGCTCTCACTCATCAACAGGGCTATTAAATATAACTGAGGATGCTAAAGGAAACCTTGACATCTTGGCTTTCAATCGGAATAGTGATCAATATTAATAACAAAAGTATTTCACACAAATTTATTATTAATAGAAAGTTAAATACAGCATAAATATGGATGTTTTGCCCTACAACACAGCTTTAATATAACTAATCTAAATGATATAGTGAAACCCAGCTTTGTCAGTATCACTATCTGCAATGAAGAGCTCCATGGCAATGGCACTGTCCTGAAAACATGTGAAGGACTGGTCATCACTTTCATGTTTGCTAAATGACAGAGCAGACAGGATCATGCTAAACACAGGGGACGTTATAGAAAAATACTTGCAATTACAAAATATGAAGTAGACTTGGCTTATTCTCTTCTTCTTTATAACAACTTGCATATTTAAGGATAAGCTATAGTAGCTTCCTCTGTTGTCTCTTGTCTGCAGTAAAAAAAGCTCCAAAAGCACTCCCTGAAGAAAAGGCTGTCTATACCATTTTAAACTTCTCACTGTTCTCCTTTGGACTCTATCCACTTACTCCATGCCTGTAATTAATAGATAGGAATATTCACTACTTCCTTGATATTCCAGCTAAGGAATGCTGGATAAATTCCTTCACAAGTTTCACACACACACCAATCCCATTTATGAGTCATATATATATATATATATGAGCATCTTGACCTGTTGATAGAGATGTCGTGACTTTAATTTTCTACCTAAAGGAGACATAATAAAGGCAAGCTCAGGGTAACACACCTGAAGTACAACCTACTCGAGATTGAAGCACCCCTTATAAAAAGTAAAATGATACTCAGGCAGTCTGAGGAGGTGGCACCAGTACATTTCTATTTGGAGGTTGTTTTCAGTCATCTTTTACAGTGCCAGTCATGTGCTGGAATTGTATATTCACAGTAATGTACCAAGACCTAGCAAAAAATTATTTCCCAGAACATCACTATAACCGAGACAAGTTTTCCTCTGTGTTGAACTGATCGTATTGAAGAAAGCCCTAAATATTTGTTCCATTTTTGCATAATAAACTGTGGCAAGATGTGATTCAGATTTGTTAGTTTACATTGGTGCAGTTTGAGCACAGACATTTGTCAGAGTTTTAGTATGAATGGCCAGATGCTCAGCTGAGTCCCATACACCACATGTCAGCCTGGCCTGCTTTTTTGTCTGATTTCCTTAATACTGAAAGCAAACAAAATGAGCAGAGTTCTGTTCAACTGCTGCTTTCCCCAATTCTTTGTGGAAGCTCTCCAGACATAATTTGTGTCTTTGTACTTCAGAGATTATTTGGTTTTTATTTTACAGCAATTTAACCTTCCATGACTAAAACTTCTGATTTTGTCCCATGTGAATCAAAAGTCTAATTAAATACCACACTGAGAGCCTTATACTCAGGCATATATTCATTTACTTATTTCAGCAGCTCATGCAGTACATCACAATATTCCTACTATAAAAGTAAACAAGCAGTGGTAGCACCAAAGGAAAGCTAAGGGAAAATCTGGAAGATCAGCCATGGGAGGAGCCCACTTGACTGAATGTCAAGACATACATCATTTTTCAAGCAGTGGTTGTGAATGTAATTTCTGTCCTATAATTAGCAGTGATGTTCAGCTGATAGGATATTGCTATGGTATTTGAGGAGTGCACTGCTCCAGCACATCTCTGCTGTAACTTTCAATGATAGTGGGTTCACAGAGTTAATAACCCTGAACCCTTTGAGTAGATGGACGTTGAAATAATGTGTTCTCATTGAAAAAATCTCATCCAAGGAAATGGAGCAGCTGGTTTTGTTGCAGAGACCAACAGAACATGTTGGGAGTAAAATGAACTGGTCAAAAGGGAGATAAATTCTGTTCCGAGAAGACAAATTGTGGTGTGTCAGTAACAAAACTGGACATGAAAGTCTTAGCTATGGTTGAGGAATGGGTAGCATGTAGAGATAGTGAAAACGGGTTAGGTCCTGCAATATGACTATGTCCCTTGAAAATTACATAAATGTCAGTTCGTAGTGAAAGAGAGGATCCTTCTTCCTCTCCAGTCAAAGGTATGTTTCTCTGCTGGTCTGTGTGTGCTGACATAATGATTTAGTGGCACATGGTGGATCAGATCAAAGACTGAAGTGTCTGAAAGTTTGAAGAATAACATTATGCACCAGTAAAGGCTGGGCTGAACTGCTGAAAAGCAGCTCTGTGAAGAAGGACCTGGGGGTCCTGATGGATAACAAGCTGTCCATGAGCCAGCAGAGTGTTCTGCCACTTGTAACCCGAGGTGCATTAGGAGGAACATTGCCAGTTTGATGCAGGTGGTCCTGGCCCTCTACTCAGCCCTGGTGAGGCCACATCTGGAGTGCCTTGTCCAGTTCTGGGCTCCTTAGTACAAAAGAGACATGGAGCTCCTGGAGCAGGTCCAGCAGCGGCCACAAAGAAGATTAAGGGACCAGGGCATCTCTTTAGAAGGACAGACTGAGAGCTGGGCCTGTTCAGCCTCGAGAAGAGATGACTGAGAAGGGTCCTCATCACTGCCCGTGAATATCTGAAGGGAGGATGTCAGAGGATGGATCCAGGCTCTGCTTGGTGGTGCCCAGCAATAGAAGAGGCAATGGGCAGAAACTGATGCATATGACGTTCCCCTGAATATGAGAAAGAACTTCTTTACTGTGCAGGTGATCAAGCACTGGAACAGGTTTCCCAAGAGAGTTTGTGAAGTCTCCCTCACTGGAGACATTCCAGAACTTTCTGGACACAGTCCTCTGCCGTGTGCTCTGGGATGACCCTAACTCGTCAGGGAGGTTGGACCAGATGACCCATTATGGTGGCTCCCGGCTTTATCTATTCCATTATTCTGTGATTCTGTGAAAATTAACTTTATTTTCTGCAAGTTAGTGTCAGGATCTATTTTCTGGATCACTGAATGACTTTAGAGATGCTGATGTCTTCACAAAACCAAGAATAAACAGCAAGACTTGGCAACAATCTAGTTTTGTGTCAGAGTAAAATGATCTTTATCTGCAGTCCAATTCAATGAATCTGCTTTTGGGACACAAGCTAGTTTGGCTGTGTGCCATGCTGGCAGGAGTTCTTGCCATGAGGTAGGTAGGACACCTGTTGGTGCAGTTGTAATTTTATTCCTCTTTATTCTGTGCCCAATGGCACTCTTGTAAAGAAATGTCACCCCGTATTTCCAGCTGTGGTTTTAAGATTATTCTTGTCACTTTTTACATACGTTAGGACTGATATGTCATGCAAAAATACCTTAATTTCACTCTTTTAATTGTTGGGAGAAAAAGAGAAACTGTTTCATTTAGAAGGAAATCTCTCATGTTCTAGTAAAAGAGGAGTATCATATATAGGAAGTTACTCAGAAATTTCATTTCTGCTGAGACTTTCCGAGTTCTGCATATTTGCTTTGACAGACCTCAGCATTTCTTAGTAACTGAAACTAATTAAAAAAAAGAGTGTCTGAATGTAATTAAATCAGTCCTGATTGTTTATATAACATTTACAGTTTTCATGGCCCCAACATATAAACAAGCTCTGGAGCATCTGTTTATGCAGCATTGACCTTCGCACAATATTGTGTGGCTTGACATACTCAGTGAAGGTTGTGACTTTCCCATACCTATCTGCTTCCTGCATTGCATTAAGAAATAAAAACTACAATGGGAAGGAGACTGAGAGAAATGGCAAACAGGTCATGGGAAGATGTTTAAAGGAGATGCTACTGGGAAAAATGGCAGGGGCTACAATAGCTTCCTAGGCTACCATCTGTCAATGAAGCCACAGTAACTGATAGTTGTGCATTCTTGGTCCACCAGAATTTGAAACCAAGAGCAAATGATTCCTGTGCCTTTTACTTTTCAGTGGGACAGATCAAAAACATGTACATCACAATTTCATGTTGAACAAATGACCTGTAGTAACTCCTCTATCCTTTGCACGTTTGTGTGCCCAGTTTGGTCGTGCAGATACAAAGCATGTACAAAACAATCTATCTGTGTAAAGAGTTTGTAAGCAATGAGCTTGTGGAGAGTTTCAAAGTCTTGTGTAAGAGCAATCTCATCCAATGATAATAGCAAGAGTGAGGAGGAGAAGATTCTGCTGGACAGAGACAGAAATAGCCTTTTTTTAGTGGTGTCTTGTAGTCTAAGCAAATTATAGGTATGGGTACATAGCAGAAATATAATGAAGGGAACGATGGCTGACAAATGGCACAGAAGGGGGAAATTTTTCTGGTATGGAATGTGGCTGAGGCAGGATTAGTCTCAGAAAAAATGAGGAAGTGACTGAGAAAATGAGAGGGTGAAAGGTGTGTGCAAGGGAACAGGGAAGTAGAGCGAAGGAGATAGAGAGTAGACAACAGCCAGTTCATCATTGAGTCCAAAGTTAATCCTCTGGAAAACAATATGCTTATACAATAGGAGATGGTCCTTCTCTCAGCAGCACATAAGGAAGCAGTTTTGAAACACAGTCCATGGTTTAAACATGTGCCCAGGAGCAGAAGGTGCTTCCCATGACTGCTGCTATTGCTCAAATGACTCAGTGTGTCACCTCTGTTTGTATTACCTGATGTGGATGAAGCTGGGTCATCTCTGATTAATTCTCTGGCCTAGAGGAATGTTTGAGGTATAGTGGAGTGTCTATTAATCCTTCTGTAAGGCTGTGTACCTTCCATGCATTCCTACTCTCCATAGTGACTTTCAGAGTTTTCTATGGAAATTTTTTGGTTTAGGACTGGGGCATCAATTTAAAATCCCTAAAATGGAAGGATATCCCCTGGCAATAATTACTGTGAAAGTCTGTGGTGTGCAGATTCATGTTTTTCACCTGTAATGGGAAAGTTAAAAGTAATGATGGAGTTCTGATTTGGTTCATCTAATCACTGAATTCCAAACTAACAGATTCTCTTGGGCTTGAAAAACTGGGCCAGAATTATCACGAGAATAGATTGCCTCTTGGTATTCCTGAATGGAACAAGGGCATGTTAATAATAGCAAAAATGAAAAATAATTAAAAATAGAAGGTCTGATTCTTCCTGTATCAGGATTTTGTTTGCTGTTTTGCTGAAAAGGGGAAGGCTTTTCTTTATAATAGACCAGATCCAACTTATCTGTAGTAGCTAGTGCTATTTAAAAATATTATTTTAAGTAATTTCTAACTCTTAACAAAGACATACCTAACTTTATTTTTTTCCCAAGTTTTACTTTTCTTATTTGCTAGAAGATTCTAACTGAAAAAAATTGTGTAGTGGCTAGGTAAATAGTTGTCTGAGGCTGTACTTGTAGCTAGGGGTGTGTGAATTAAATGACCCTGTCGTTCTCTTGTGTCTTCATTCTGTGATTGTTCTGAGCCTGTGCAATGTTTCTATGACCTTCACTACAGGATTAATGGGAGTTATTTCCTCTATCGGTGCAAAGCAATTATGCATGCCATCCTGCTCTGAGATGGTTTAAATGAAAGTTGCTGATAGAAATGTTAACCTTCACCTGTCATAATGCTATTATGTTATCTTGGGCTAATGGTGAAAAGAAGTCATGATTTCATTTTATTTAAATTTCAGCTGGGTATTTGACCATAAAATTATTTATAAAAGGAAACATAATAAAGACAGTAGATCACGAGTTCAGCAGTGAAAAAGAACAGTGTTGTGCTATTGTCTGGAATGTAATTATAGAAAAAGCTTCAGTGTAAACCAGAACAGATGAGGCTTTGGTACTCAAAAAATTCCATACATGTGAAGGAACTGACTTCATCACTGTCCTTTGAAAATCCCTATATTTGACTATTTTATTATGGTGACGTTAGTAAATGCTCATGGAAATGGCTGACACAAGATCACAGTTAAAGTTTTCAATCTGAATATCCTTCCTCAAGTCAAAAGCAGGGGCTAGTCTAAAACTGAAGAATGCCTAGAGGCCAAGTTTAGTTTTTATTTTATTTTCTTTTGTTCTCTGTAAGCACAGTTTCATGAAAATGAAGCCTAGACAGTGTGGATTCTACAAGAGCGACACTAAGTGTAGTACAGTAATGCTACATCTGGTCATCTCCATTATGTGTGATTGTGTGAGAGAAGTGTGAAAAACAATGTAAGGAAATCAGTCAGAGAAAGAGTGGGCTGAGCAGAAAATAGGTTGTCATATGAATATATATACACATGTCAAATAGGTTGTCTGGGATAAATAAAAAAACCTGTAATTTTTTGAAGATATGTGACTAATGAGATATTAATTCTGGCAGAGTGTAACAGAAACAGGCTTCAAAGTCCAGCTTTATGTGACTGGTGATCAGAACCCTGCTTTACATCACTAAAGCATGGTGTATTCTAGAATAGGCTTCTACTCTTCTCAGAATGTCAGAAATTATTCCTAGCAAGTATAAAATCATATCATTGCAGGAAGCTAATAGGCAGAGACTAACTTTTGGTGAACCAACACTTCAACAGAAAATTTCTCCCAGAAATTTCTGTCCAAAAGGTGAACCACAGGCTCAACATTGTGTTCAGCAAACCCTAACTTCATGTAAATTGCTCTTGCCCCGTGGAACTACTTGAACAAAACTTGCTGTTTTTCATGAGGTAGGATCAAACTCTTAATGTCAGAATTCGGTATATAGGAATATATAGACAAAAGTGCCACCATTAAAATTCCATCTGAATTCTGGATTATCTCCATTGACTTTAATTTATGTCTTCTGAGTGTCTTCCTTTGGCTTAATTGTTTTCTTTGATTTTTTTTAAATTATCATTGTTAGAGTGGGGTGCAGTGGTGTTTGTCCTATTTCTTTATTATAGAACCTATTAATTTTGGAAGTACATGGTGATTAATGTATAGAAACACAAAACTCAATCCAACTGCTCTGGCCAGAGGAGGATTGCACCCTGATGAACTTGTTCCATATTGCTGACCTCAGGCAATATGCCAATTTACTGCATCCTGTTGGGAAACCTGCATAAACACATACCTGCAGCCAAGAAAAGCATAAGGGTTTTAGTGACAGAAATGGACCTTGGTTAAAGCCCTTGCGCTGATAGTGCAAACTCAGTTTTAATTTTTCTGATTTTTTTTTTTGTCTAGATTGCACCAACAATGAACTTACATTTATTTGCCTCTCCTTTACTGTCAGGATAGGGACAATGTGATCCTAGCAAATGCATCTGTGAGACTTCCCATTGTATATCTATTAATAACCATACAATACTTGGGTCAAAAGCAAGGTACAATCTGACTGGGAAACATGGAGACAGTTAAATTGCATCTTAGCATCTATGTGGAATATCTTGTACCACTATAATTACATTATCAAGGTGAAAGGCAAATATGAAACAGTCATTGAAATTAATAGTATGAAGTGTAGCATTTACAAAGGAATATATTATTTTCTTGGTATCCTTTAATATCTTCCAGTTGTAAAGGACCTTTTGTTTTATGTCATCACAGCAGGAGTTTAGGAAACATGTAACCACCTTTTTTAATGAGGTCATTTAATGAAGGTAATTCTTTTCTTATTCTGATTTCCATCCCATGTTTCCTTCCCTGATACTTCTTGCAATATTTTCATCAGCTTTTCACATCTAATCTTATGTAGCTTGAGGTTGCAGCACTAGAATATAAGTACTTAAAAATCAAATTCATGGTATCATTCATGTGGAGAGTACACTCTTCCACTGAGCTGTTCTGCAGTTATATTGCAGATGTGATGATGCCATAATATGGTTATTTGCCAAGTCTGTAATGAGAGCAATGGAGACATCTATTAATTGTGTAAGTTGTATACAAAATTTCAGTAAGAAGTGGGAAAGAGTTTGGGGTTTGTTCATCCTTCTAAACTGAACAAGGACCTGTGCAAATGAAATACAATTTGTTTGCCTCAAAGACCTTATCACTTGAAATGGCAAAGCAGACAAAGGGAATATACTCATGTTTTAATGCAGAAGATACAGTTGCAGACCGATCCAGTGTATTGCCTTGAGTCAAGCAAAGAGATTGCTGGGGGCCCAGGACTTGACCTGCAAACCAGTGTCTTTGGCCACCACTGTATTGCAAATCTACCTGGCTTGTTCACCTGGCATCCAGACCCATAAACTCCCTTTCTGATGTGTGCTCTCCGTGTGAAGAGACTGAAACGAAATAAAATGGGTCAGCCTTGTGCCTTCTGAAACAGTGTGAAAGCTCTATGGTTTCATTCATCTTTTGCATTAAAAAGAGCCATGAACTCTGTATAGCTCGTAAAGTTCAATCCCACACGGATGAAACTAAATGAAAGGACATGTGAAAGATTCTTTACATGTGACTGGGTTTGATATTACTCAGGGAAGTTAGCATTTGACACCATTAAGCACAATAGCTGAACTGGGATGGAGGGACTGAAGAATAGGGCCTTTAACTGAATCTATCTGCTCTGATTTAGAATCACAGTGTATGTTTCTACTCAAATAAAGATCTTTAATCTAATGAGCAACTCCAGTTTACAGGAGCAGAATATATGAACAGATAAGGAAGGACTTAGAAACTGATATATGCATTGAAGGGTGTAGTGCTGACTACTTCTGTGGTATTAGATGAGAATTAAAGAGACTTAAAGAAGCCATGTGATGGAAAAAGAAAATTAAAAGATTAATTACTTCATGGGAAGCAATTTCTTGGAGCATTCTTCCTGGTTCATCATGTTCAGAATTATGAGGCAGGTAATTACCAGTTCTTTTCCATTTCTCACACTGTGTGGAGACCAGATCAATACAACTCTTTTTACAGTCACCCTGGTACTTATCTATTCTACACTGGAGAAAAATATCTATCTCCTTTGATTCAAGAAGAAAGGATGGGTGCACGATGAGAAGACACTTGACTTGTACTCTGTCAGTGTCTCTCCTTTGGACTACCTGCCTGACAAGATGAAAGACAATTTTATGTTCAGGGCTTTTCTAGAGGGAAGGAAAAAAACCCTCCAGCCTGTGATGCATGATTAGCTACTATTTATAAAGACTTTATCCTGAAAAACATTCTGGAGGGGTCTTTTGGAGCTACCACATTACAAATAACAAAGGACAATGCTTATTGTTTAGTTAAGCTACCACCAGCTGATCCATAGACTTCCCACTCCTTGTATTACCCTGACACTAATGGCTATCTTAGAGCACACAAGCTGCACATTTCTGGGAGAGTGCTTGAAAGAGTCAGACAGTCTATGCAAGAGCAGATAATTTTTTTTATCAGACTGGTGCCTGCCTTATCAGTCAATAAGTTTTCCACTGTAGGCACATGCTACATACAGAGAGATGGACTCCTGCTAAATGCACTACCCAATACCTGCTGCTGTCTTAGTCCTCAAGCACTGAAACAAGCAACTGGAATTAATATTAGGAAGGAGGACCACTGTGAGGTGACACCAATTTATTTATGTCCTAGTTTCAGTTGGGATAGAGTTAATTTTCTTCCTAGCAGCTGGTACAGTGATGTGTGTTGGATTTTGTATGAGAATAATGTTGATTACACACTGATGTTTTAGCTGTTGCTAAGCAGTGCTTTCATTAAGTCAAGGATTTTTCAATTTCCCATGCTCTTCCAGGATGCAGGTGCACAAGAAGCTGGGAGGGATTATTCCATGCCACAGAACATCATTTGCTGTGTATAAGGTGGGAGGATTGGCTGTGAGGGATCAATCCCTGCTCAGGGACATGCTGGGCATCACTCAGCAGGGGGTGAGCAATTGCATTGTGTGTCACTTGTCTTTCTTAGGTTTTTTTCCTCTCTTTTTATTTTTTTTTCTCTTTTAAAAATTTCTTTCTCTCTTTCTATTTCTCCCTTTTCATTATTATATTGCTGTTATATTTTATTTCAATTATTGAACTGTGAATGGGAGCTTGACAGTTTTCCCCCCTCCATTCTCCTCCCCATCCCACCACAGGGGCACATAGTGAGACCTATGCATAGTGAGCCTGCATGGCTGTTGTCTGGGTTTGAAGAACCTGCACTCAACTCAAATACAGCCCCAGCTGGAGCAGGAGACATTTGGGTCAGCTTGCAGGAGGACCCTTTTTATGAGGAGGAAATAGAAGTTCAGATTGCCAGAGGATTATTCCAAGACCTCAGCTCTGGGTCCTTTTGAAGAGGCAGATGAACTTCTGTCAGGAATAATTTAGATGTAGTTTTTCTTGCTTCAAGAAGAGATATGGAGAACATGCCTTCTGGAAATATCTTTCAAATCAGTTTGTCTGGTCTGCTACTCATTGTTCTGTCCAGGCTTAAAGATGAAGCCCTCCTAGCCTGAAGATGCCTAGGGAAGGCTGGAATTTGGATCAGATAGGCAGTATCTGATTCAGCCTGTCTTAAGGGATTCATGCTTTAATGACCGAGCTTTAAGGAGTCCTTGCAGGCATTTTATCAATATTGCCTGGCTCCAGAGACAGGATAGGGGTCATGGCATGCAAAAGACCTGTGTTCCTGACAGAGCAGTGTGGTTAAGAACAAATCTTTATGAAACTAAGAACCTGGGAAAAGTATCTAAATTAAAGCATAAAATTTTTATTTTAAACTTTAAACATATGGACTGGAATTGAAGGAAATTTTGGAGAGTCATTTCAGATGTGTTTAATACTGAACCACACATACTGGACCATCATGAGCACTAGTTAAATACCAAGACCATATACTGACACAGAATGACTCATTTTTCACTTCTGGGTGCATCCTGCAAATTCTCAGTCTTGTCTATTTGTCTCAAGTTCAATGTGTCACCCTGCAGAAAAATAAACAACCAACATACAAACAAGGACTATGAGATCCCTCAAAAACCAAGAGAAATATACAGAGATTGCTAAAGAAACAATAATGACCTTTAATTAAGTAGTTAGACTACAGAAAAGATGCTGATTTCATCCTTTATCTTCCTTTCTTAAGTGGATGCTTAATATCATTAGACTGTATTTACTGCCCCCTCACAATGATTTTCTTGTAATACAACTTCAAACATTTTTCAAAAAATGCCAAAAAAAATGGAAAGTGATCAGAAACTTTTGTTTCCATGCCAATTTTACAAAAAAATGAGTTCAAAAGTTTAGTAAATATAGAAGACAAGAAACCTATTTAGTATCATGATTCTTAGAAGTTCTTGCCTCTTTTCTATTGCTGGATCATGTTTGTCATAGCACAAAATTAAATTTGAAGGGGCCCACAGAGTTAATTTTCCTGAAATAATCCCTCAAAGTGATGGCTACGTTGATTCAGACACATTGTATCTGCATATTTGCATATTAAATAAAGGTCTTTCTTCCCTCAAGATGTTAGCATAGCCTTTTTAATAAATTCCCAATTAATTTTATCAAACATATTTGAATACATAAAAGATGAACAGAGAGATGAGGTGGAACTCTGCCCTCTAATGTAGAAAGCAAGCAGAAACAAAGGTGGTTTTTTTCATTTTTTTGGTTAATTAACTTTGTCTTCTGGGAATAAGAGTGAGTCTTCAATTGAAATGATGCAACAAAGAACAAAAATGAGTACAAATAAAGAAACTCAAAGGAATAAAAGGGAAAGCTAAAAAAAGAGTACACTTTTTTTAAGATAGCTGTTGTATATTACCTAATTTTATTAAAATTATAGTTAAGACTGACATATGTTAGAGAAGGCCTACAAACTACTACTTCTAAGAACAAGTATAAAGGCTAAGGCAACATATTTTTATAGAAGACCCATTCCATGCCAGCTTACTGCAGGGTAACATACATCTCTTTTTGAAGATTTCATTACTGATCATTATCTTCATACTGGGCTACAGGTTCGAGTCACCAGAGACATTCCTGACTTCCCATTTGTTAAATGCATTGTCCAAAGGAAAAAAGGGAGAAGTATACTTTAGACTGAAGAAGAATGTTCTGGTGATTTATTGCAGTTAACAAGGAGTAAAAAACCCAAAAAACCAATTGTTCTACTCCTGCAGTACACTTGAAAACCTTTAACTTGACTTCATGCGGAATGTTAATACAGAGGTGTTATGAGTATGAAGTCTGAAGAATACATGTAAATGTTTTTTCCAACTTGATTTGATTTTCTCGACTGTATTCTATACAAAAAAACCGGTTTGGGGTGAGGCCCTAAAAAGTTCATCTGACAGTACTGGCTGAGGCTTATTACAAATGTGGTTCACTGCACACAGAAAACACTGCTCAGAGCATAAATCGGATCAACACATCTCCCTGCAACTGTTTATTTATACGTTCCCTCAAGGCTAGCTCAGTGTTCAATTACTCCCACTAATGAAATAAGGGAAGAAGGCCAAATGGTAAGTGACTAGAAGTTATCTCTTTAAAAAATAACAGAATGGAAGAGAAATAATACCAGAATACCATAATCCTCAAAGGAGTGCACTGGGCAAACCAAGGTTTGCTGGACAGGCGCATGTACAAAACTATCCTCAAGTCAAGCTTATACAATCAGAGTGTATCTAACACTCCTCTAATATATTCCCAGAGCTCCTGCTCTATGCACCTCCTCTTTTCTATCATTTCTCAAAAGTTGTGCTCTCTGAGCCCCTGAGAACTGGTGTTCCCATCCGAGGTGGGTCATTATGCCACTTACAGAAAACACCTCTCTAGCTCTCTCTCTTCATCACTCCTTCTGGAGCCTTTTCACACCGAGAAAATTCTCTTACGTTTTTATTGCATAGTATGCGATTATTCCTTGGTTCTGCAGGCTTGCAGATATAATAAAAGGTGACAATAGCTGGACATTAAAATATACCCTATTGCAAACCTACCCATGGATCCCATAGCCACATGACTTTTTTCAACCTCCCATTTAAAAGCTTTAAATTAAATTTGCATTTCAGTTTTTACAGAAGATGGGGATGATGAGGTGCTACAAAGAGCTTAATAAAGTTGACATAATATTAATTGTCATTCTTCTCCAGCTAAATATTCACTAATGACAGTGACTCATTTTGCCTCATTATTTTTCTAGTTAAGGGCGTTATATTGTCAAGGGTGTTATTCTTCCTTCTTTGCCTATATTTCTAATCCACCAAGGTCTTTCTCTTCACCCTTCCTCCCTTATTCAAAGCCAGAAATGTTTTCACTACCCTTGTTCTCTCAGGAACAAGCTTTTTGTGGTTTAGCCCAGCATTTTTGTGTTCAATCATCTTTCTTTTCTTTGTTGTCAACTTTTAAAGATGTTCCTCTTACTTCCCTGTAATTTATAGCTTCTCAAAAAGTCTAATCAATTTATACCTTCCTCACAGGTTCAGATCCAGCTTACAGTGCTGGCTGTTTGAAATTCGCAGTAATAGGTGTTGCATTTTTGATAACACATTTACTAGTGTGCTAGCCAGGATGATTTATAAAGGGTGCGTGGGAGGGTTTGATTTTTTGCCATCCTTAACACAGATGAATTAGGTGAAATATTTCTCAATCAAAAGCTGCCACACAAAGCTTGACTTTCAACCACAGCATAAGCTCATTCAAATGGGATCTCTGAGCTTGAGGCATGCCACAAAATACAGCACTACAGCAGACGGATCCTTCCAAGGCAGCCTGTATCCATGTAGTGGGAGAAGACTTTTCAGACTACTAAAACTGCTAAAAACATTAAGCTCTCCACAATGAGAGCACAAAATCTATGCTAGTCTCAGCAGACATTGATTTGCTTAGGTTAGTTCCTAGGTAGGGGGTTTGTGGGCAAACCATTTCCTTGCTTAGTTCTAGCTGGAGTAAAAATTCCTCCAAGCAGTATCAACCAGCCTGTGATTTTTGAGCATGAAAGTGCACTTAGTGCCTCGAATCCAGCAGCCCCTCTTAGACACGAATCAGAAAGGGTTATTCAAGTAGAAACAAATTGATAGGCACATTCAATTTCCCTTTCTAAGGAAGGATTCCCCTGACATGAGATGTTAAGGTCAGTGCTTCAGGACCTGCAAACTTACTGAAGCTTCACGTTGGCCCAGAGCTGCTGTTTCACTGCTCCTGCGCTTCCACCTGCTCCCTCACACTGAATTCCAACATTTCATTTCCCTGTGCTTACAAGAGCATTTGGCCTTTGAGACAGTGGTAATTATCAACACTCTAAGGTAACAGTGAGAGAACATGGCCTTCTTTCCCTTCATTTCTGGTACCTGTTCAAGGACCCCAGGAGATGCAGACAGGAAGAGGTGAGAACAGAGAAGCAGGAGCAGCAGTGAAGATGAATTTCCAGCAGAGGTCACGAGAACTCCCATGTCTTCTGTGATCTTTCATTAGAGAGAATGTGCGACTATAAGGTCTTTTCCTTCTTCAGAATCCGTGCTAGCTAACACTGCTCCTGAAATCAGAAAGCAGAGAGGCCTGAAATAAAAATCTTTATCCCTACCAATAAGCACTTATACAGAAGCACCAGTGACTTTCTAACCTGCATATTTTCATAGTCAGAGCCATATTATATTGCCAGGGCTCTGACTCCAGAAAAAAATCCCCTCACTTAGGATGTAGGCTAGCACCAAAGCACTAAATCAGATGAAAAAAATCCTTTAGCCTGCAGTCAGCAATATACGCTCATAGCACAAGTTTCACCACTCAATGACCTTTGCTAAACTTGGCTAGCCCATTTGTAAATGATTATTACTGAGTTGTGTCCTTCTACTCCTGTCCTGAAGGCAGAAAACCCAAACACAGGCATTTCTATTGCAACTAGTGTCTGAAACAAAGTGTGTCCAGGTAACTTCCAGCTTCTACAGCTGGAAACTCGGATATCCTATTCCAGGCAAATGTCTGTCTGCAGTCAACTGACATAAGATATCTGATTGCTTTTATACTTCAGTGTTTGGAAAACTACCCATGAGATTGTCTTTCCAAAATATTTCCAACACTAATAAGCACTAACTGAATAGAATAAATTTCTTTTTACTATGTGACACTGTAATAATTGATTAGCTGTTAACATGAAGGTGCATAAGATGACTGTTTTTATTTTGCAAAAATGTATGCCATTCTCTCTTCTTAATTGGGAATGGCTTAATTTTCTCATCTCACAGAGCAACCTCAGTGAAATAATTGCCATAGTCCACTTTTAACAAGGCTGAAGTTATCCATCCTTGAATGGAACTGGCTACAATCTGAAATTCCTTGGCCTTGCAGATCTATTTTTTGTTACCATTTATTAGAATGAGCATAACCACTTTTACTGTAGCACCTGGAGATTCTCAAGTGCAGGAAGTCTAATATAACCCCAGAGGAAAAGACACTGCACGTACACACAATCAGAAAATCTTAGTACTGGGATTTCCAGATACAAATATCAGAATCCTGCTGAGAGCCCTAAGGGAAATTAAGGCAGTGCAGTCTCAGGCAGAAAAGACACTTCTCCTTTGTAGAGGTAATTGATATTTTAATTTTTCTTTTTTTTATAATTTTTTAGAAAAAATTTGTTAAGAGAGAAACCCCTCATAATTATCAGTTGTCTATGAAAGACAAGAAATTTCTGGACATAAAAAGAGTTCTCCCTACAGTCTTCTTTTTGGGGGGCTGCCATAAACTCACGCTTGGACCAGGACTCTAAGACAATGTATCTGGAAGCTTACTTTAAAATTAAAGGTAATGGAAGGCCTGGGATCCCCAGGTTTAAAAAATAACTTGTTCAATAATTCTGGAAGCTGAGATTCTGAGGTTGCTTATAAAATCTGTTGCCCAGGAATTAGGACATGGGAAATTTTACACTTCCTACTTCCGTAGTATTTACATGATGGAATACTCTCCATCACTGAGATCAGGTTTCTCAGCTGGCTGAGGAAATGGAGTGGCAGTACCTAAGTGCAGGAACCGTGCCCAAACTTTGTGACAGCTTTGGGAAAACGAATCATACTTTGTCACATATGCTTGCAAATCAGCAAGTATGGTACTAAAATGTAAACATTTCTCAGTAAACCCAGCACTCCTAATAAATAGCTAATAAATAACCCCTAATAAATAGCTTTCCAAAGGTCAGACAAAATGCTTTTCAAGAATTCAATCAATCATCCAAGAACCACCCACACAAAAATCACTTTTCCTTTCGGCTACGCGTTCCTAAAGCCTTCCTTGGATATATGAAGAAAATATGAATGCAGGCAGGAATGAAATGCAATATCTGTTAATCCAACAAAGTTCCACAGTTATTCCTCAACAAATTTGAGAGCTTTCACCTGCTTTCAAGAAGCTTCCCACCTGGTTGATTACATTTATTTTCACTTCCCTCCCAAATAAAAACATCAGCACTACTGATAACCAGTAATCACTGTTTCTACCAGGGTTTGCTTAGGTATGTTAGAATTAATGTGTCTCTGGTAATTAGTTTTAAATCATATTAATTCATATTCATATAAAATTCATTAAAAATCATCTACATAATGGGAATAATTCTTCTCTCTCTTTTCCCCCCAGAGTTCTTAATTATGCGCCATATTTTCTGGTGAATGGCCACTAGAGAGGAGATAAAGCATCCACTACAGTTTTTGGAACCAAGAATAATTATTCAATGAAACCAAGTGAGTAAGAGGTAGGGAAATGGTTTAATGGTCTGCTTGTTAAGGAGTGACAAACGTTGATGGCCTCAGAGAAATGGTCCAAAATTGATCCTCAGAATTATGGGAAAACACTGCTGCAGGTGAGATCTCTGATAAGTTACAGATGTGAGAGGATATCAGTCTCCTGGGGTATGTGTGCTTGTGTAAGTGCTCAGTGAGTACTTGAAAATATACATTTTCAAATCAAAAAGCTGTTTTCAAATAAAGAGGAAAAATTTTTTCAGTATGCATATATATATACATATATTTCTTGATATTGGCTTTAGGGCAAGAACATTTCCCTTAACTTGCTCTCCTCTTTCCTTATGGGATATTTTTGGGATGAGTTTTGAGGCTTCTCCTGTAAGCTTCAAGTGAGATAGAGTGTTGAGTAAATTCATATGAAATAGATGTCCTCTAAGCGAATCTTAACTAGCAACTCTTACACACTGTCATTGTTTCATAATCCTGATCCCCTAGAAACAAAGGCTTCCCTCAATGCTTGGAAAGCCCCTAGCAAGGTACAGATGTTCTGCTAAAGAAACAAGAGGCCACCGAATGCAATGAAGACGTAATAAAGCTTGTTGTTTGATTTTTTTTTTTCTGATTCAGTATTTTTCTATGTTAGGAAATGGGAGAGAAGGGAGAATTTTTCAGTAAACCAAAAAGACTCAAATCACAAAATGTCTTGTAGCACCACCCTATGTCAGCAACCTGACTTTACTTTAAATGATGGCTAAAATATATTGTTTGCCGTGCCCCTTGATTTGTTAAACCATAATCATGAAATTGAATTACAGGACAGGAACAATAATAATAGATGAAACTATTATGTGTCATAGAGAGGCAATTATGCTGTAGCTAATGATCTTTACTAATGGAATAAGATATACTGCCACATGTGCCTTGAAGACCATCATCAGATAAAACGGAGTAATCCATCAAGCAAACATTTAAGGCAGTGTTTAATTTGAGAGGTGAAAGAAATAAAATTGGACTTTGGAGGACATTGTGAATTCCATCCATGTAATGAGATAGAATATTGATCTGATGAACTACATGAAGTCTAGACTGTATCGTTTACCTGGAGCCTGGAGCAACTGGATGCACACACACGCATAACCAAAAGGTTGGTGGAGTATAAATTAACTTTTCTCACTCAAAGGCAGCATGGTGTTCCGTATAAGCTGGAATGTGATTACATCCTGGCTACAGATTATACATCATGCATTAACAGCAGGATTTTTACTGAATGCTGTATGGCTTAATCAAAGAGCTTGGGTGATGGTGCCTTGCATTTGTCCCTGCCAGTGACTTAACAGTATGGAAAATAGGGTGTTTAGACAACGGTCAGAGTTTTTTGTCATTCCTGTGTTTCTCTTCACTAGGCAATTTCCCTATTATTAACTGCATCCATGCTTCGTTCTCCACCATGCTCCTTGTGAAGTAATTCTTTGGGCAGCTCTGTCCAACAGCAGCAGAGGTTACTCTTTGGCCACTCACACCAATCGAGCTGTCTGGTTACAGCTGATAGCAAAGAGCTGACTGGATTATTTTAATGATGAATACCCCTGTGCACCAAGACAAGAAGGTATTTAATTTGGCATCCAAAAGAGAAATGCCTATGCCTAATTGTGTGTGGGATATATGTAGATATTTATTCCTAAAGTCTCAGAATGGCATATAAAACAATTGCAATTCATTTGCAGCAGCTCAAGAGAAGCAAATGCCAACAGACAGAAGTGACATTTATAAATACTGACTAAACGAACAATGTAAAAACAGAATAACCCCCAAATCCCCATGCCTTCCCTCTCCTTCTCAAAAGGACTCCTGCACTTCCTTCAACCTTTAAAAGGAAGACAGCAAAACCAAGCGGGAATAATCTACTCTTGAAATCTTAACTGACTGTATTATTGAGTTTTCTGCATGACAGGTGTTGACCTATATTTAGGACTTGTGTATAAATCTGAGTAAAAAGGGCTGATAACAAATGTGTGTTGTGCTTTGTGTGCTTTGTTCTCCATCCCTCATCATACCATGTGTTCCATGTTTTTGAGCATTGATGAAAATTGTATTGATTGAGGAGGTTTAGGAAGGAAGCTTTCATTCTTAAAATAATTTAAATTCTCATATAGACTCTGCAAATTTCAGAGGATTTGCATGAGACTGAGCCAATTATCTAAGATTCAGCCAGCAGAATGTCAGCAAAAGCCAATCTGAGTTAATACAGACAGTTCAGTTTTCAGTCAGAGACTGCAGAGTCTCAGAGTGGTAGGAACATAATTCTGCCTCTGATTAAACACAATGTGATGTGCCAGGAGATTCAAGACAAATTACTGAATAAGTCAAGAAAATGCAGATATTGTAGCAGTCCTGTTTCCTTTGTGCATTTTGGCCTTGTTTTCTGTGCATTGTAGCAAACGGTATTAATCTAAAGAAAATCCTTAACTTGTTATGGATTTCCACTTTAAATCTGCTATCTAGCATAAGTGTTATCTTAAACTGATTATGTCTTACACATGGATTTAATGTAGTAAAAACATGGGAGATAATTCTACCAATTACTCCTTGTAACTTTTAGTTATATGTGAGAGAAAAAGAGCAACATGGGCAGGTGGCTATTTTAAATGCCTGTGAAATTTGGTTCATTCTGGTAGCGGAATCTGTGAAATTTCATTTTAAGCAGACTTTGAATGCTCTTGTCTTCTCTGTCAGTCTGGTGATGTAATATGAATAAATGTTTAGCCATACTAAATGAAAATAGAAAACCCTTGACTGGAAAGTAGTGCATGGTTGGTAACATGGACAAAAATATGAGGTTTAAAGTAAAGGCAGGTGCTTCAGACAGTAAGCAATCTGGATATAAAATTATCTCTGCTGGAGCCAATATTCATAGGTATTTTAGAGAAACTGAGCCTTCTACATAAAATAGAAAAAAATGCAGCAGGGGATCTGCCCCACAGAGGAAGTTAGAAAAGTGAAATGTCTGATCTGCAATTCCCATGAGGCACCTTGGCAGCTTATTGAAAACTCACTTCTCATAATAAAAAACAATAATAAAAAAAAACCCCAACAAAACCTGGAGAAAATACTTTCTGTTAAAAAAAAAAAAAAAAGGCAGAAAGATTTAATAAAAATTTTTCAACCAGACTGCTACATAAGCAGTACTCAGCTGCTTGTTTTTTTAGGATTGAAACAGCATTAATTAAGGCATTGGGAAATACCCACAACAGACATACTGATAACATATTTTAACAGGAAGTCACTGGGGAACTTGGATGCCTTGTTTCATTCATGTCCAACCAATGGAGGTAGCACAGACATTTTAAGGATTTATTTAAGCTATTAGACACTCTACTATGTGCGCATCTTCCATGTAAAAACGGTGCCAACAGCAACATGCTGACTCAGTTTAATGGAATTTTCATTAATTCCTCTTTTTTTGGATTCTGAAAGAATAATTTGCTTCATAAAGATGGATTATTAAAGAGGATAACTTCAGACTGAGGTGGCGAGGTCTGAGTTATCGTCAGATGCCTTAACAAGTGAATGTTTCATCTTGCTGACATTCCTAGGCTTGGAAATCTTCATCAGGAGTATATTTTTCACTGTCTGCCATGGATCAAAATTCTTCTGTTTGTGGAGAGGATGTGTGACCAACTGATTGCTTCAAAAATGTGGATTGAAATAGAAAACTGTATTGCAAATAAATTCAGGAGTTTAATGAAAAACTTAGTTATGGTTGAATGTATTCATAGCAGTTGAAACTCTGAAGAAGGCAAAGAGCTTCACTCTATTCCAGCTGTTGCTTGGGCAATCCTCTCCAAAATCAGCCATATCCAATCAGTGTAAGTTGGCCTGGAGTGATGATGGGATGGGACAGAGATACAAAGAAATTCTTACTTTTCTCCAAGTACTCAATAATACTGCACTGCTTTGGGGCATCCAACACTTTCAGCCTTGCCCTAAGGAATTTCTTTTTCAGGTCACATGACTTTAGAATAAAATTTGGCATGACTTAAAAATATTTCAGTATGAAAAGTTCTTTTAAATCCAAAAACACATTTTGTTGTCTTCCTGCATTTTCCCATTCAAACATATTGAACATATAACTTCAAGAGTCTCAAAATTTATAAAATGATCCCATTTTTTCCTTTTTTTTTTAATTCTACCTTTCCACTTAGGTCAGGATTGTTGTGTTAATATTCCATGGGCAGCCTGAGGTACCATTTAGAAACCTTATCAGAAGCTCTGCTACGGCAAGGTGGATAATACATGACAAGATCAATCCATGTAAAACAATTCCACAAGTTGTTAGACTGTAAATCAATGCATGAGGGACAGGAGCCCTTCTAAAGAAATTTTGCCCCATGGGGAAGGTCTGTGAAAGCCTCCTGACATGAATGAAGCATTCTGCTTGTTCCTCTCTGAAGGGGATACCTAATTAGTGTGCTGCCATGAAGAGTATCAGAGGTTACACGCTCTCCTCAGGGAGCTCCTCTATGATTAAATACAAGCTCTCGTTTAGGTTGCTTCAGTCAAGGGGTCAGGAAGGCAAAAGGAAAAATTCATTCACCCACAGCATTTGCATGTTAATTGTCAAGCTTCTTAGCTGCTCAGATGTGAGGTAAGCACCCGACCTACAGATATGTGGACAGGAAATGTGAAGACTTTGAGCTGAATTCTTTCTTTTTTTTAAGGTAATATAAGACCATTGTGGTATTATCGACCATGGGAGAGCTGCTGCAGAATTGCAGTGAAAGGGAATATGGCCTCTCAGGCAAGCCATGAGCCAACATGCCATCAAAAGAGCAAAATTAGCTTCTGCTTATTTTTCCACTTGCTGACAATGTCTTTGGGCATGTAGCAGATAAAACATCATTTAAAAACTTGCGAGCAATGGATTTTCTCAACATGTAATCAAATCCCCTCTCTACTGCAAATATTTCTTAAGCCTGACTGTAGCTGATTTACAGAGTGTGTACACCCACTCTAAGCTTAGTCACTAGACTCTGTAAGAGAAGCTAAAACTCATTCACAGGCTGGAAATTTGCTGCAAAGCAGAAAACGACAGGAAATTCATCAAGCATCTCTCTTAAGGACACAACTTGCTTAAAGGTGACTTTCCAGTCATTTTGGAAGCATTAAGAATGTTGCTCTTTCTTTTCCCTGCATAAAAAAGTGCTTAAAAGCATTGATCTGAGTGGAAGAGGCAAACCCATTCCTCTTCCCACTTGCTTTTACTTTAAGATATTAGGCATGTGAAAAAATATCCTCTTTCAGGCACTTGGAATATTATTCTGCCTGTGCCACTTCAAGTAAGTGTTTGACAGAATTAAATCTTTCAACGCAACCCTGCTCTGGAAAAGTTTTATACCATTAGAGATACAGTTTATACAAACCAACAAAAGCTCTAGCCTTCAGCTGAGTGCCTCACGGCATTTGGACAATTTTACAAAAAGTGCAGATTTTTCCAGAGTAAGGCATGCATATCACCTTTGTTTAGCCTGCTGCACTGTCAGGTGGTTCCAGTGTGCCCTTTCCCATACTAAAGTACAATGACTGCCAGATTTGATGGATTAGGATGAGGATTGCCAGTGGTTTTCCAACCGCAGTTGTTTTGGGAACATGGGTGGTTTTCACTGGGATTTCTGAACCAAGGGAACAGAGGAAAGGAAGGGGCAAACTGGGATACATAGTCCTGGGTACCACAACTATTCCTCAGAAATCTGACTTCAGGAAGCCCATGGAAGATATATAGCACATACCACCACATGTACCAGGCCACAAGACATTTCCTAGTGTTTGAGTTTGAGACTCAAAGAAAAGCATCACAAGAATTCTGAGTGAATGGTGGTGAAGAATAAGTGAGATCACAAGTTTTGGTAGCTCCTACAGCTTCTTGTGCAGTAATGCATTAGCAGAGTGAAACTGTTAGAGATTCAACAAAACAAGAGTAATTTCACACTGCAGAACAAAGGACAGAAAAGGCCTGGGGTTTCTCATTAGTATTTCTTATTAATATTAGTTTTCTGTAAATTCCCCCCTTAGAGTTTTGAAAGAATGGGAACATGAAGAACTGATGGCTCTGACTCAACTTCAATGTGCAGAAAGGTTCTAAGACTTTCACATTCTCAGTGGCATAGCTTGTTTTTTTTTTCTTTTAATTTTTTCTCTTTTTTTAAACAAAACTCACAGCATTTGGTTGGCTATTCAGTTTTATAGGATATCTATTCATAAATAAAAGGATATAAAGAGAAAAGAACAGATTAAGAACACCTGAATTTTTTCACTAGCACTACAGAAGAGTTTGATTAAGATACTACTCTAAGGGAAAAAGTAGGATTAGTTCTTGATTCGTCTTTTCTTCAGAACCTTATCTCTGCGTCTATGGGATGTTTCTTTTACTTAGGGACTTCAGGGCACAGCAGCACATAGTAACTAATTAATGTATAAAGAGTTGATATTAAAAGGGGGAATGGAAACTTGTACTCACACAGCTTGGTGGGAGATTCTGTACGTGTAGGAATCTCACAACATCATCAACTAAAATAAAATTCATTAAGTGTAGCACAACATAAGGCAAAAAGGAAGCAAGGACAGGTAGTTTGGGTGGAATACAGAGAAACTCTCCAAGCAGCCAGGGATCAGATCCTGAAGGAATCACAGAGGTTCTACCACTGTCACTCATGGACTCAGCCTTGGGCAGCACCGGCTCTGTCAGACATGGGGGAAGCTTCTGGCAGCTTCTCACAGAATCCACCCCTGCAGTCCCTCGCTACCAAAACCTGCTCACAAAAATTCAGTACAGCTTTACTGGCTTTGTTTTAGGAGGCAGAGCATTGCTGCTAGAGAAACACACTGAATAATAACAGCAAAGCCAAACTCTGGTTTCCCACATTCCTCCTTTCCTGTGACTAGTCCCAGTTAGGCTGCTAACTGAGACGGTTCAGTTTTTTTGGTAACAGCTTTTTCGGTCCATCACAGGTCATGGGAATATAGTTCTACAGTTTCCCACTGTAAAGAAAGGTCTGCTATGATGAAGTTGCCCATGTGCCTTTGAACAACCTCACTGTGGGATCATCACTGTTGCTAAAATTGTCAAGTGCTAAGTGAAGTGAAAAATATCTTGGTATTTAGGACAAAAAATAAACAAATACAAGAAAACCCAAAACAAAGCTGAATAACTAAAGGTCTACTAGAAAGAAAATCAACAATTTTTAGACACGCACAGATGTGTGAAATGAAAATTAAATTAGCCAAGTGCAAAGCTTAGGTTGAGAAAACAGAGAGCTTAAGACTTAAACAGCATATATATAGACACAGTTGAAACTGAGTTGAGTGTCCCTCTAGGCTTTTGTGCAAATTGAATAGACATTGATGGATTTGTTTTCCTTTCAGATTAAATTGAACTTTTGATTTGGAAGTAGTTTACCTGCTCCTGTACTTGAAAGCTACATTTTTCCTTAACTAATTTTCTCTTGTTAAGGCACTTTAGTTTTATAGTGGATTATAGTGGTTTACAAATTGACACTGTAATTGTCTGGAAGGAGCAGGGAAAGAAAATCATACAAATAATACTTTTCTGTATTGCTTTACCCCCACAGTGGCCTTTTCTGTTTTTAAGAAGCCCATTTTGTGCTGTTATGCTTTTAAATACACTTGAACTGATTTCTAAAGTCAGCTATCACAGCTTACACAAAGTACAAACCTTTCTGACCATTTTTAAGGTGCTGCTGCAGTACATAATAATATAAATAACATAAATGGTTGTTCTAGTCTCAAAAGGTATCGGTATTCACTATCAGCCTAGACCCTCTGGCTGTGCAAACTGTAGAGCACAGTCTTTGTACTTTTGGTTCTCCTAGTCCTTGCAGAGTTCTCAGACCTGTTCTCACATCTGTTCTGCCTACTCTGGAGCTTGGACATCACTTTATCCCAGCTCTGGATCATCTCACTCAGCACAGTTCAGGGAAACATGTTGCTCTGCCCTGAATCTTACATCAGACTCAAGATCATGTCATGTGTTGTGGGAATGTGCTGTCGTGCCCTGTGGCTGGGCTCAATGCCTGATGTGTCCCACCTATTCTGTGACAGCATCATGTGGTTAAATTGGCAGGCAGGAGTGGATTTTTCCCACAGCGGCTTCAGTGTTTCTTACCTAAAGGGCAGAGTGATCCCCAAATGCTTCTAGAGCAACCTCTGTGCATGGAGAGCACAGAGACTCTGGAGGTGGATGGCCTTCCATCTGGCCTGATACTGCCTAGTTTGGGCTGGCCAGCAGAAAACCATACTGCATCCCAGGGAACACATGCTTTGAAAAGAGAAAACTTTATACTTGTCTTGTCATTATTATCTTGAGAAGAGTGACATCAAGTAATTCCAGCCAGGACTGAGATGCTGAGACACACAGTGAGCTATATTCCTTTCTAGAAGAACCAAACCAAACCAAACCCACCCAAACCAGTCAAAAAACTGTCTTTCAATCTAAATTAATAAGTAGAGAAATAATTATTATATCTTACTGGCATGCAGGGAAACTAAGGTACAGAGAGCTTGTTTGGCTTGGCTGTAATCACACAGTGGATCTGTGGGAGAGCTGAAGGTCAGATTTTCCAAGCCCATTTTAGCTGTCAAACCACAGATACTGGGCATCAGTATTATCAAACTAAATACTATGACCCTACTTATTCAGGCTACTCTGTCACTAAATTCAATTGCAATATTCACAAACAGGAAACTGAGGTTTAAACTCCAGTCCAACAGAATAACAACTAAAGCTCTGCTGAGTAGTCTTGTGACTGACTGTGTTGAGCACATGGTCCTAACATACAGGTGATTGGACTGGTTGGACCAACATTCAGGAACACTAAGAATTGTAATTTTATATTAACCTTTCAGGAAGGGCACCAGATTGCCTTTGTTTTGCACAGAGATTTCTTTGCTGCTTGGCATTCAGAACATCTGTTCCAGGGAAATATCAGTCAGTGGGTTTTCTGCTTCATGCACAGATTAATCTCATAACATCAAAAATTAATGACTTATGCTCAATGTAAAGGGAAAAAAATTCTTTGTTTACCACAGCATCCTGCCCCAATACCTGCCATGTCTTTCTGTCCAGGTGTTTTCCTCATGATGTAGAGAAGTGAAGGTGGAGAGAGAAAGCTGAGGTAACCCACTATGGACTTCTGAACTATTAAAAATAAGCTTAAGAAAGGAAAAAAGTAAGATAGGAGCTATTGGTGTGTGAGAATTGGTTGCTGTTTCCAGTCTGTCTGCTAAGGAGTATCACAAACAGAGGCAGAACCTTTTCATTCCCCTTGTGTTACTGGGCACCTTAAAAGGTTACAGATTCTGCCTACAAAATTCATTGTTCTGCTAGAAATCTCCCTTTGTTTATTTCATTTTCATAAACACAGAAATAAAGAAGACAGGACCATAAACTGTTTTTTCAAATATGGGTTACAAAGTAACTTATTTCCTGCTGCATCAGATGCCCAGGAACCAGACGTTCAGTCAAGGTGAAATAGGTACCTGTGCTGGCTGCACTTGAGCTCTGACGGTTAAAACAAACCAAGCATCTTTCACCGTGCATGACATTCTCTCACTGAAAGGAATGTCTTCTTGTACAGATGAAGAGGCAACAAGAGCTTGAGAGATACATGAAACAGAATCCTTGAGGATGATTGGATTATCATGGTCTTTTCAGACTGAGAGTTGCTGCAGAAGCATCTATCTCCAGTGGCAGGATTTAGGCAGATATTTGTTCCCAAATCCAGCCTTGCTACTCAAGCCACCAAATCATTTTCAGCTGCTAGCAATTTTTTGGATTTAACTAAAGGTCAGAAGGTGGCTATAAGAGTCTAAGTCAGACTTTACAAATAATTCAACATCTACACTGGAGTGTAGAAATTATTACAGTCAAAGCCCAGCAAACAAATGAGAAGCCTTAGTGGTATTTTGCTGCATTTGCAGGACAAAATTTATAGCTAAAGTTGGTATCCTTATCAGAAGGAGTTTAGTTTTACATCTAAAGCATTAGACTGAAAGGTATGTCTCAACGTTTTGGTCTTCCATGACATAGAGAAGTCCTGTTTTCCTCTGTTCAAAAGAAACATGGGGTGTGGAACAGTGGTGGACTTTTAAGTCTCTTTCTGATGTTTTAACTGTAAATTATATTTTACCCCTTGAATAGTCCAGCCAAAGAAAAACATCTGTGGAAAAAACTCTTGTAGAATATCAGGGTTGTGTAGTTTATCCCATTCTCAGATCTATCAACCCCACCCTGGGCTCCTCATCTTTGAGGTACAAACAAATATTCAGAAAGATAGCTGCTCCCTGCCTAAAAAAGAGCAGGTGGGAAAACTCAGGTGGACATTTTCTGGAAGAAAATTCAGTACATCTTCATCAGAGCTGGATAGGAACTAAATGGTGGAGAATGCAAAAATTTACCTTCAGTTTTCAGCATCTGTTTTAGTTCAGTTTTAATTTTGTTTGAGATATGATTTAAGGTTCCAATAGTAGCAGAGTCTCCTCTCTTCCCAGACAGCCAGCCCACCTTTAGTTGTTCCCCTGTCCTAATATGAAAGAAATTAGTTTACTGGAAGAATCAGTGAGTGCCAGGCTGTGTTTCCCATGACAACCCCCTGAGTTTATGCAGTACTCTTAACTTCTGCCATAAGTTTTGATGTCCTTTCTTCTTTCCTTGTGGCTTCTCCCTCCAATAGCTCTGGAGAAGGATGCACAAATAGTGAGTGCAAACAGCACCAATAATGACTCAAATTTTTCCCTGAAGGGGCTGAAATGCTGTACAAATAATCAGAGTTGTACCAGGAATTAATGTGGCCATTCACGTGAGCAAGGGAATTGGGAAGTGTTGACTGCATATGCAGGCCCTTCAAAATGTGCCCTTGTGACCCAAATTCAGGAGTGTGAAGAGTGAAGCAAACATTTTAAATTTCTATTTGAGAGGCTTTCATGTAGGATCATGATGTTGTATAATATGATGCATCATATTCCATAATATAAAAGAGGAAGATAAACCTTTTTATTTAAAACCTGTGACAATGCCCAGTGATGTTGTTGACTGAATTCCAATTACCTGGGAAGCATTCAGCACATCACATTTCAACATGTCATCACTCCTAAGTGGAACCAATTGCATTAAAACAGCCATGAAACTTCAGGCCCCCACACTTCAGTAAAAACATAATCATAAAAATTTAAAATGCATATATTAATTTTTCCCCTTCTGCAACAATGTCAGGCAAATACACCTCATTGGGATTCACCACAGGCACAATTATCAATGCTCTGTCTGCAGAATTGTTAATGGAAAAATTACATACACAGACTCTTGATAAACTGTGCATCTGATTTCACTGCTTGTGAAGCACAGAGATATTAATTATTACTGCTGTCACTCTTCTGCAAAGAAATAGCAAAAGTTTTCTTTAGGCATTTCTCAGTCTTTCTTAAGCACACAGTAGCTTGATCTAAGAGGCAAACACCAAAACAGCAGTGGCATGGCTGCACCAAATGGTGGCTAATTGGAAAACCCACAGAAAATTCCAGTTCCACATTGTTTGTTTTCAGTTAGGACAGGAGGTGCTCCAGAAAGCCTCAGTTTACACCTCACTGGACTCCATTGTTCTCTAACATTTTGGTAGTTTACATTATTTGTATATAAATAGGAACCTGAGATACGACAGCAAAAATCAATGCCTTGATAAAAAACCAAAACCCAAAACCAAACTAAAGTTTTTCTTAACATTTTGTTTTGCCTGTTCAGAGTAGACTGTAAAATGCGAGGTCAGGCTTCAGATAACGAGGATCTGTGAAGCAGTTAGCAGCAGACCCCAGCATTTCCATTATATGAGGTATTGCTGATATGTCCAACCATATTCAAGTCCAACTATTTTAGGCTCTGAGAGGTTTGGATGAAGTTTTGTTTCCATTGTTCTTGGAGTGACATCTATTTTACTTTCAGAGATTTTCAGATTAGGTTTGTCAGGCTTTTTAGTTTTCTTTTTTAGATTCAGCATGTCTTTGGCTGCATTTCTCTAGGCCTGCACGGATTAAAACTGTTACAGCCAGCGTGGTCCTCCTCTTTCAGTGTGGCTGACTCCAATTTCAGGCTGGGCAGTGTAGGAGGTCACCTGCTATTAAACGGTAGAAACTACTCCACTTTTATAATTGGCTCTTCCAACTGCAGATAGGTATTCAAGGCCCCTCTGGTGAACACCCAGCCTCTACTCTTCTTTGACCATGGCATTCAAACAGACTGGTCATGGATCAGGTGTCACTCCAGGCCAGTGTATGTCAAACCATTGCCGAAGCCATCCTCTGAAAATCTGTTGTAACAATTTTGCTCATCCTCCACCTTTGCACATCCTCCAATTTCATCTATTTCTAGCAGTAGAAGCAAGCCCTGATACACTGATGACATATGCTTTTATATTGCAGTTATTAGTTTAAATTTATAAGTCAGCATCTTAATTCCTGCCACACTTTAACTTTTGTGCAGGCAGCTTTAGGGTCATATGCAAATGTTCTGAATGCATCTGTATGACGTCCTCTCCAAAATAACACAGGGAGGTACATTACTTCATCACTGAGGTCTTTTTTCTTTTTTTTTTTTCTTCAAATAAGGTAAGTTCTAAATAAATAATTCTGTTAATTGCTCCTTTTTCAGTAATTTCATCTATTTCTTTCTCACTTGAATAGCAAACAGTAAAGATAGTATCAGCCTGATACACCCATAAATATACTCTCACTGGGAATCACTGGGAAAGACTTACAGAAGGTTTAAAAAAATAATTTCAGAAGGAAACTGAAAGTGACCACTGGAAATAATAAAGAAAATAAAGAAAATCTTCTGAATCACTTTGGTTATGCTTGCAGGAAGAATGCTGAAAGTTGTTTGACAGATGATTGTAATTTGTCATGGTGGTTTTGTGGATTATGCTTTGCCTCAGGTGACAGTGGGAAGTGAGACCTGAGTGAGAACTTTTAAGAGTGACATTCAGTATAGGGCAGTTGCATTGCAAGTGTTGGAGGGGTAAATTGCTACTTGTAATTTAGTAAGTGGCTTCCTCATTTTTATTTTGTCTGTGTGCGAAATGCTTTCCTCTCTTCTAAATCTTACTGAAAACACTCCAAAAGCTGATGTAGAAGAATCAGTAATAAAGAAAAAATGAAGATGGTCTGTTCACCTGAGATTTTTCTTCAACTTCTATTTTTTTCTGAGCAACAGAATGAAAAGATTTTCTTTCATCAAACATTTTCTTTGATGGCAGTGCTTTGGAGTAAATGTGTGATAAGGATATCTGCACCATAAATTGGGAATTATGAATCAGTGCCTTGGCTGACAGTGGGCAGCCCTGAATGTTATAAAGGAGGGTATGAGAAATCTTATGCTTGGCACAGGTGGAATAGTTTGCAACCATCCTAATCAGGGTTGCCTTGGAGTGGATTTAACCCTGAAGCATGAGGTAAGCTTTTGGATTTATTTTGTTTGTTTGTTTTGTGGGATTCCCCTCCTCCTCCCCTCTCCAGTAGCTCTGTATATTTCTTCCCCAGAGCTATACTTGGTACCAATGTAACTTGTAGTGATGAGTGTCACTGTTTATTGATTTGGTGAGTAAGGGTGCAGAACTTTCCTTCTAACACAATAAATTGTCTTCCTTCATCAAAATATTTTTCTCTTCTGCAACTGCCCCCCTTGCAAGTAAATGACTGATGCTTTTGTTTTACACTTAAGGACAGAAGCTTCTGGTGCTTCTTTTATGAGTGCATATGCTTTTTTTGGTAGCCTGTCTTATTAATCTCTTTAATATAAGCAAGCCTAGTTCTTTTCATTCTTTGTAGACGAGTTTTCATGATAATTCTAGCTATCATTCTGGGGACCTCTTTTAACTCCATAGTGCTTCTTTTGATCTGCAATGTCATAGGTAGCAGTACTCTTGACTTATAGCACTGCATTCTATTTTTCATATTATATTCAATCCACTGAGGCACAGGTAGATCTTCACTAGGATGTCACTGCTGGATCATTCAGAATACTACAGACTGGCTTCCAGCAACAGCAATGATTAACAAAAAATAGTTTTAAAACTCAAACAACAAAAACACTGAAAAAATGTCTTATCTATTAAGTTAAAGGTATTATAAAACACAGTACTATGAGGATATGATGTTAAAACCACAAATAATCGATTTTTTGATTTTTCAGTATCGTTTTTCGATTACAGTAGCACTCTGTGTAGATCAAGGTACAATTAGCTTCCTGACATTGCTTTTCTGTATATGTAGTTATTTTCTGACTCAATGCTGGCTACTGTTTAAACAGCTGAGATAAAACTAGTAGCTGTGATGCTCAGCAACTCTATTATTTTCATTATTTTTACAGGTAGAGAAAAGGATTTATATGCAAAGACCCATATCTTGCAATCACTTATGCAGTTAATTAAAAACAGATGAATAATCAGATTGATTACAATATGATTGTTTACAAACTTAAGAATAATTAAGCTTGAATGGATGTGGTTAGGGGGTTGAGACATTTCTGCATAATCAAAAAAGTATTAGTTGTGGGAGAAAAATATGCGAATTGCATTATTAATTGCTTAAGTTACTGTCTTGGCAGAGTATGGATGCACAATTATGTCTTCAGTGGCCACTCTGTGAGAAAAGACATAATATGGATGAGAAAAAACCAAGAGAAGTGCAAGTGGCAGTGATGTGAAGCTACTGCATTTTACTGCATTGCATATTTGTAGAGGTGGTCATTACGGAAAGTCGAACATGGCAGGGTTGCAAGAGTCTTTGGGAAATCTGGAGAGATCTTCAATCAGATCCCACCTTGAAAACTGAGCTAAAGACATTAGTTAATAAAACCTTCATATGTGCCCTAAGCAACAGATTGATGCAAGGTTTTTGCTGCGGAATTAGATGATGTTCTCAAAAGACTCCTTATGCTACCTTGGAAATGTGTTTTTGTGGATAGGAAATCTGCTTGCAGTTTATTTGCTGCTTGGAAGAAGTGACAAAGAACAGATGTTTTTACTTTTTGCTGCTTGTGTGGAATAATTCCAGGGAAATTTGGAAGCAGTAATAGAATTTAAAGAGACTTCAAACATTGCAAAAGTTTATCTTTCCTGATGCACAATGCTTAGAAAGAAAGGTTTCCAGGTGAATTAAACAAATCAAATAAATATTCACAGGTTCCAGAGCTGAAAGAGGTGAATTATTTGAGTCTCAAATAGGTATTTGTAACTAGAAGAGAAGAGACAAAGCCTGTGAAGACAGTACCACCTCTAGAGAGGAGGTGGATGTGTTGCTGACACTCCTGCTCAGAGGTCTCAGGGGCATCTTGTGTTCACAGAGGTGCACCCAGGAGCCATGGAGGCCATATAAGCACCCAGCTCTGCAGGCATTTTTCAAGCAGCTCAAGCCAGTTCAGACCAGACCCAGACAGTCTGAACCAGATCTGACCAGTTCAAACCAAATCCAAGTGATTCAAACTGGTTGAAATCAGTTTTAACAGTTCAAAACGGTTTTGACTAGTTCAAAACAGTTCCAAACAATTAAAACTGGGAAACACTTCAGATGGGTTCAGACCACTTCCAACCAGTTCAAACTGGATCCAACTGGTTCCATGCTGAGATCAGAGTGGTGTCAGCCTTTGGGATGGGAGAGAGGTGGCTTCCTGTAGCACAGAGAGTAGTGCACGTGAGGCATCTTTCTGGAATCACTCTGCTCCTGCTTGGAGCAGACAGTGTGCACTGCTTTTCTGTGAGGCACGCAGCTTCTCTCTGCCAGGAGTTATCAGGAGAAATCTGACTACTACTCAACAAGAACAGGATTCATGAGAAGAGCCCCTGTGAAGATCTGAAGCCATGAGTGCAGTTGATCCTAAATCCCAGGGATCGCAGCCAGTGCTCCACGATCAGTGAGCATCTGAGACGCACAGGTACAGAGCTGCCAGCGCTGAGCCACATGGAGCTCATAAAACAAACCCTAGAAGTTAATTATTAATCAAAGCCAGCAAAAATGTGTTCTCTTTAATATGTCAGTGCCAGTACGTAAACTCTTGAGCTAACAGACACTCTAAAAAATGAACACTGATTGCTGTTCTAGCAGCTGTTTCATCGGCCACTTTAGAGCCAGCAATATGTTCGTCAGCCATACATTAACAGATGACATAAGGACAGTTCCGAGTTGAGGCTTTCTATACTGCAAGCTCCACTCAGAACATTTACAACATTTATAGAAATGCCTGTTGAAAATCCCAAGAGAGAAGCTGGGGACAGGGAATTGTAAGAGGACATCACTAGGAGCTGAGGAGCTGGAGACCATTATCTGAATTCCATTGGGGACTGAAGGTAAGAATAATTAAAAATGGCTTCAGAGAGAAACCAAACAAGTTTGAAGAAACCTTCATGTCTCTGCCCCAAAACAACCAACCAGTACCTAGTGGACAGAGCAAACTCATAGACACACAGATGTGTTAATTCCATAGGCTTTGTTCTGTACAGTATTAAGTGTCACCAAAGACTTTTTTGAGGGACACTGCCACAGGAATGCTCAGATTAATAAAAATTGACGTAACAACTCAGCCTGCAGTGAAGTCTATTGGAGAGTATCATTAGAACTTCCCTTCCCACACTCTTTTTTTTTTGTCAGTATCTTAGTAAAAAAAACCACAAAACCCTAACACAAACATCCAAACCCACAAACTGTCCCCTTAAAAGTCTAAAGAATTTTAAAACAATGCTAGAACGTCAGAGAGCGGGACTGACCAGAAAATTTGCATTGATTTCTAATAAATGTTGCTGACTTGAGTGGCTTAGATGGGGATCGCAGTTTGCTTTTGTTGTGTTTTGCCCAGTACCACTAAATGAGAAGAGAGAATAAAATATCCAAATATTGAGGTTTTTTCTGTGAAATGTGTCTTGTGATTCTGTGCTTTAATATGTGTGTGTGCTCAGTGTTTATGGTATTTGATTTTGCCAGTTATTTTATATATTTCAAGGCAGAGAGAATCCACAGGAAACGAGGAAACTGAACATCCAACCCCGTAACATTTTTGTGCTTCATTCACTTTTTTGTTTCTGCTGTGTGTCTGAAAGAGAGGGGTAAATATGTTGCCTTTGTAATTGATCTGTTCTACAACAAAACCACTGAGCAACCTCTGACTCCAGAGTCCTACAAGTTTCCTTGAAGGCTCGGGTGAGTTCAGTACTCTGCTGTGCTGAGTGTCTTCCCAAGCGCCGTCAGCAAAGCCTGGGAGGAGCGGACAGAAGAGGGCTTTGATGCTGCAGCAGTGCCAAGGGAAAGGGCACTGGGCAGGGAGATGCCTGCTGGGCTGCAGCCAGAAATAGAGCCCAGGGCGGCCATCCCGAGTGTTGTTCAAAAGCCTGTTCTTCCTCCCTGCTCCACCTGTTGCTGCACGCAACTGCTGAGAGGCATCAAATGCTTGTTCTGCCAACTTCAGTTGTTGATCAGGGAGTCCTGCCAGTGCCTCTGCTTCGGATCAGTCCCATGCTGTACCCTGGCTTTTAAAATTCACTGCATGCCCTCTGTTTTTGTTGTTTTTTTTTCTAAAATTCCTGCTGGTTTATGATGCCAGGCTCTAATAAAGACAGACTTTGCATTGTGTACTTATAATGCTGAATTAGTCATAGTGGCAGATTTGAGGGCACATTTATTTCTAGAACCTCTTGTTTAATTTATGATTCTATCTTGTCTTTCACAACTCACATTTTTCTCAGTAGCACTTCCAATTCCACAGGTTTACCCATCCAAGGAATTTCCCTGACAACAAAAATATGAACCCTTGTTCTCTCATAAGGATGCACGCTGATATTGATTCACCCTTACTTTTAGAGCGCTGGGTTCTGTGTAAGATATGCAGCAGGTGATTCTCAAATTCTTCTCTTCCCTTCTCTGGTATAGATGAACACTGCCAGTATTGATTCTGTGCAGAATTTATCTTAGTGCACTTCTTGTCCTCTCAATCATTATTGCACAGGTACTCCTTCCTCCAGCTTATGTTTTGCTAGCTGCAGTGATTGTTCATAGACTGACTAACAAGGCAAAAAATGGAACTTGTTTCCACTGCTGAGCAAGAATCCAGACCTGCCTTCTAAACTTTGCCTTTGAGCTGCTACAGGATGATTGCTTCAGCTGTCCTCCCTATTATGGTGCATTGTATTCTTCACATGAAAAATGGTACTGGCAACTGCCTGGAATAGCTAAAAGCAGGTTATACAGCACTTTGTAAGTTCCTCTGGGGTGGAGAAAGATGCTGCTCACCAGAGGGGATTTTAACAGGTTCTGTTACTGGCGTTTGGGTTGTGGAGGGTGGCTACACCTGTGGTTGTGCTTCCAGACATCAGGGCTAGAATTTAGTTCCCTGGAAATAGAAACATCAGTGCTGCTTTGTTTCAGAAGTATCATATGAAATTTCTTGAGAGCATTCCACATTATTTTTTTCCCATGCCTCTTTTCTCAATGATAAACTCCAAGTTTTCCTGCAGTATCCGTGGAAGGCTCTGGTGCTCTGCCCTTCCAGTCAGTATTCTTCATATTGTCAGCTCTTCCATGGTGCACTGTAAGTCTTCAAGTACTGAAGTTAAATGTACATATCTTCTTGGTTATCGTACTCTATACAGACTCCCAACATGAGTTTAGATTGCTTTGCCTAGTGGAAAGATCCCACATAATTTTAGTAACAAAAAAGAAATAACATTTGACTTTAGAGAAAAAGAAAGCTTGGCTCCATGAATTGCTCCCACAATGACAAAATTCCAGCATAACAAGAAGGGGATCAATCTCAGTATTTTCCAGTGCTTTGCTTTTGACATACCTGTGTACTGTAAAATGAACCATTGCTATTATTAAAAACAGACAGCGTTCCCCATGTGTCTATTTTAGACACCATCCACATCTAATCCATGCATCCGGGTTTTAGCACGTGAATAGTCCCTCCTGGAAGTTTCTTATAGCTGAATGCCTGTGCAAATGCTTTGATTGGGGTAGCGAAGGACATATTCCTTTGTCAGTGGACAATCAGAGGGAGCATTTTGTTTATGCAAATAATTAAGAAATGCTACAGCAAGGAGGACAAAATGGCTTCCCAGGACTCAGCAGCCCTCTGCTCATGCTGTCATTTCAGGTTGTCATCCTTGCAGAGAGGATGGCTGACTCTGTCACTCAGAGGGGGAACACACGTTAACAAGCTGCCTGGTTAGGGTTTGAGCAGTGCCTTGTGTGCTGCCAGCACTTCACATGAAGTGCTCTTGTTCACCTAGGCAGAAGAAATGTCTGGGAACTTTTGGGCCCAGTTTTGCTCTATTCAAAATCCGTTGGAGATTTGTCATTCACTTTAATAGGCATCGGATCAGTCCTTCAGTGCTGTGTAAGTGGAAGACAAAGGAGAAATTGAGACTAAACGGGCTAAAGCTGTATTGTCTTTGTTTATTTTTCTTTGCCAATGAATAGGTGCTGATGAGTTTAACTCAGTCTCATTACAGAAATGGGAACTCTTAAAATAATGCTACATTATGGCATTTTTTTACATATGCTAAAACTGCAGTCTCATTATTCTGAAAAGTGGCAAATCTGTTTGCAAAGCTCACTGTAGTTTCAAACTGCAATTTAATATCATGGTTTATTCTACCAGCTCTTAGGATCATGACTTTCCAAGTGGAACTGAGGTAGAATTTAGACATTCAAAGATAAAACTGGTATACTGAAAAGCCTTGCTTAGATAATAACTTTTCTTCCATGGGAAACTGCATAAGACTGTACACATCCCAAGACCTATCTCACAGAAACACTTGGCTGACCNTCTACCAGCGCTTAGGATCATGACTTTCCAAGTGGAACTGAGGTAGAATTTAGACATTCAAAGATAAAACTGGTATACTGAAAAGCCTTGCTTAGATAATAACTTTTCTTCCATGGGAAACTGCATAAGACTGTACACATCCCAAGACCTATCTCACAGAAACACTTGGCTGACCAAGTGTGCACCCAAGTGTGCCCAAGTGTGTCTCTGGTGCTACCCATGCTACTCATGCACTTCCCTTTGGTGTGGAAGGTATTCTCAGACCATGCTCTTGCATGCTGGGCTGGGTTCCATCGAGAAAAAGAAGGATGCCAGGTTGTTTCCTTTCGATTTAGCTGTTTAGGGTGAAAAAATTGTCTGATCTACTTGCTTAAAGAGTTTCTCTGGGGATAAATGAACATGCTGAGCCGGGAAAGGTTCTTCCCAAAGCATTTAATTGGTACAGATCACCTCCTTGATACTCAAATTGATAATTATTCAAATCAGTTGGTAATAAGCTAGATTAAGTAAAGTCTCCCCAGTTGTGATAGTTTTGCCTATGACCACAGGACAACTGTTACACAAGAGCGTGAACCGGGAATTAATTGCACTTCTTACTGGGCAGTCCTAATTCTTCACGGTGTGAAGACGTTGTCACAATATTGGCTAACAAGTATCGATGTAGAAAAGTGCTGTCAGTTACTTGAGGGCCAGATACCCTGAAGGAAGGCACTGAGAACACACTGGTAAATGGCCATGTGTCTTGATCTTAACATGCCTGAACTATTGCTCCTCAATTCTCCTTATTGCACGTGTGGCAATTTGCATTTGGGTCAGCCTAGATAATTTTAAAACACGATCAACAAGTATACCATGGGGACTAAGAAAGCTCAACCTTCCTCTTGTCTCTGACTGATTTGACACGAAGCTCACATTAACTGGAGAGTCCACTCTGTCTTAATGGCAGAGGACAAGCTCTGTTTTTCCTTATTTTCTGCTTATGTCTTATAAAAGCATGGAGGAAAGCTTATTTTGCATTTCTTTGGAAGAAATGCCAATTGCTGTTGTTCTTCTAAGCTTTGTGCTCTAAGGTAGTACATGCTACACTGGCATCCCCACAAGGGGAAAAAAAGCATTTCATTTCAGTGAAAGTAAAGTGCAGAGGGTAAGCATGTGTATCCAGCTGCCCTATAGCTTAACAGGATTATTTGTAACAATGATAGTTGTGGAGCAACCTCTCATTAAAAAAAAAAAAAGGATGAAAAATAAATTTTTCACTTTATTGGAATTATTTCTTGCATGGGAACTGGAGTAGCAGAGTGATGAAATTTGGCTCTTTGACATTTCAGGGTGACAACGATTTCTAGTCTGGCAAATGTGAGTTTTGCAACAAAAGGAGTCTGTAATCTGGAAGATAAGGGAGCCCCCTGCCTAGAAAATAAACCAAAAAATATTATCCAGCTGCAAAAGATCCCTGGAAATAAGCTCTGGAAAGCATCTTAGCCTGATGTCCCTGGACATTTGCACTGAGTTTGACCCACTGAGTCTGAGAAATGTGAAGAGGTCTATGCTGGAACAGGAAAAGTAGCCATTGTAGTGGTGTACACTGCAAGAGGACTGCTGGCATGTGCTGGCCTTGAAGGGACATGGCAGAGGTTACACCTGTTCAGGTACCATTGGATTCCTCTCAGTGGATCCACACTCCGAGGGGTGAAGGACAAGTGTCGCTAAACACTGCCAACAAGAAATGTTGTGGTCCCTTTCAGTAGGATGGCTTCATGTGGCAGACTGAAAGGCAGACTAATCCAGACAGTCCTTTACAGATGAAGAGCAGAAAGAGTTCTCGAGAATTGATGCCTCCAGCAGCATGCAGGAGCCTGGGCTCTGACTGTTATCCCTGTTGTGCTGGCCTTGCTCTCAGAAGCCGCCCTTCACTCTGTGCTGCAGTGCTGGCCCCTTTGCTCCCTGCAGAATTTCACAGCTGCTGGTGCTCCTGTTTACCTGAGCGTGTGCCTCCAGCCCTGGCTCTGCATCCCCTGCTCTGGGAGGCTTCATTCTACTCTGCCTGCAAGGTGGGTTTTAGGCTGGACTCTCTGTATTCCTTGGCTGGTTCTTTAAGGCTGACAGAGCATGTAGAAATGGATTGCTCGTTCTGCACAAACACTGCTGCCTTATCTCCGGTTAATGGAGCACAAAAAGACAAAAAGCACTACCCACTCAGAAAAAAGCTGAAGACTCTAATTCTGGTCACAGACCTGTCTACCTTGCAGGCATCATATTTTTCTCTGAACTAAAAGGTACTGGTCACTATCAAAAGCAGTGCACTAGACTAGTGAGATTACATTTCTCACTATAGCGGCCTTCCCTAGGAGTGACATAACCTTTGTTTAACAGAAGGAACTTGGATGCTGGAGCAGCCACATATTAATAGGGAAGAATAATTAAGCCTATAAAAATCCAATTTTTTGCTAATAAGAAAATTAATTTGATTTTTTTTGTGTTAAGCATCTGGAACACTTGTAATACCAGTGTAGAGATTTGGTCTGGAAAATTAGAGTATGGATAACAAGATGACAGAGGTAGCTGCTGATGTGAGAGGAAAGGTAAATAGCAGGAAAAGCGTGGGTAGATAAGGAAAGGCTTAGAATATTTAAAGACTAATAGATGAAAAAGACAGTTCAGTGTAGATAAATGATGAATAATGAGTCACAGCAAAGTATTGCCAGCATTCCTAGGTGCTTCATACACTCGGAGAAATAAAAAGTGAGGGAACATATCATGCTGTAAATTAGCATAACTGCACTGAAGCCTGTGGAGCTTTGCTGATTTACACCTCTGAAGGACTGGACCCTTCAAGGGTGAGTGTTGATGATGAATGGTGAGAAACAAAAGAATAAATCATAGTTTCCTTAGAAGCTCTGGATGGGGCAGTTACCTTACTTGCTTCTTCTTTAATATCCAGTTTCCTCCATTTGTTAAGGCAACACAAACCATATTAGACATTCGGTACATTACTTTAAAAATTCACAAAATAATAAGTCAGAGGCCATCTAAAGCACTTCAGTCTACTGAAGGAAAAGTATTTTCAAGTTCATAAAGAGCTCTTAAACTCTAAACTGTGAAAGAGATTTACTTGACAGCATTACTAATTACTGAGAGCTGTGGTTTGAAAGCACTTGACATCTCTGCATAGACCTGCCACGTTTATTTTGGCATTTAATGTTTTAATCAATACTTGGATTCTTTAATTTAAGCTATAACTACTTTGGGGATTTACAGATAAAAAGATATGAATGCCTTTTGTCTACTTTTAAATGTGCTAGAAAGTAAATTCTTGCACCTGGAAATAATAAAATGGTTACAAAGCTGGAATGGATAACATTAAAACTCTGCTGGTAAAGACCAGGAATTTTGAAAGTTTCAGTAAATAATGAAGTTTCAGCTTGTCTCTTATGGATGTGATGTATCCAAACACTGCAGCACAGTATTTCTCTCTACTTGTTGATAACTTCATTAACCTCATTGTCACTGTTTGTTTTAGATTTAGCTTATTAGCTTAAATGAAGAAGCTAAAAATTTATAATGGCCTTGCCCTTCACAGATCTCAGAGAAACTTATTTCAGCCCTGACATTCCTAATCCCCCTGCTGCTTTTGAGTCCATCACTTATACCCTGGATGTGACAGTTCTTCATTGCTGTTTCTGCTGATTTCATTCTCCTTTAACCCTGGTAGCATCTTCAGTGCTTCATCCATATGTTCTCCTGTTTTTCTCTTCTGGTCTTGAAGGCAGTTGCAAAAAGCAATCTCAGGTCTCCTGTCAGACTTTTGCAGTAAGGTCATCTGCTAACATGGTTTCAACTGCGATTTTTCTATCAGTGTCTGCTATTACTAATCTGTTGGTGGGGGAATCTGTTCCTATTATGTTTTACTCCAAAAGTGAAAGCACTGATGTATCCAACACCTTGATCATGTCCTAGTGGGCTTTAAAGAGTGTGTTCTCCTCTTGCTAATACAGAATTCAAGTGCATATGCTCTGAATGCAGGAGAACACGTGAGAAGCTGTAGAAACTGTCTCAGCTTCTCACGTGAAGGGGATTTCCACAGAGAGTGTCTGGGATGCCCATAATGCAAGTTTTCACCTTCCCCTATTGTGTATCAGCCCAATCCTCAATGTGATACAAAAAACTTACATCTCAAAGTGAATGTTGTTTACCTAAGGATGTAGCATGGGTTGATAACATTGAAAAAGGCAAAGCCAGAAAAAGTAGTTTTTCTTGTTCCCAAAATTTAAAGTATTCCTGACAAAGCTGTTTTCTATGAGTTGAATATTCATCCTTGATATGTTCATTACTAAGCTACATAAATATGAAGTAAATATCGAACAAGAAGTGAGATTGTGATGAAGAAAATAAATACTCAAGAAGAAAACTTCTTCTGTAACCGGAAACAGGTTTTGCACCGCCCTTACAAATTGGAATTGACTTTACTGCAGGGAGTGTATTTGATTGAGATAGGACCTTCTAACTCAGTTGGTGTCATATAAATGCATTGCTATGGATTCTGGATTGGAGTAATCTAATTAACTGCAACAATTTCAACACAACTCACACAGGTGAGATAACATCCAGTCTTTTGTCTGCTTTATTCTTCATTTGAGGTAGATTTGACCTCCTTCTTTCCCCAGACCTGCTGGCACTTTTTTCCTTTCTAAAATCGTTTTGCATAGTCCTTGGCTGTGACAAGGAGAGATTAATGTCTGTTGCTCATCCTTCTGTCGTTACATGAGGGATTGTCATGTGTGCGGATTGATTTCACACGTTGGTCTGTCCTGTAAAAAAAATATTTGTCAATAAAACGGAGGCAAGGCAAATCCTTTGGCACTGATATTATGAGCTGATTTATCTTCTCCACCATGAAGCTGGATGGAAAGGATATAAGGCAAAGCAATCTGTTGTCATGATAAACCTGAATTGCATTTAGGATAAATACTACCCTACTTATCTGCTGAAGGCACTTGCACATTATAGTGAGACATGGAATCTGAATAAGATAAATTTATTATTATGATCCCATTTATTTTCAGATTAATTTCCAAGTTCCTCTCTTATTTGAAAAAACCAACATCTAAAGTTGAATAGGCAGACTTTTCTCATTGTTTCTGTTCTGTTGGCTTGTTATATCTTCATCTCACCATTGCAGCACTGAAAGTATGAAGTCATTTTCTTATTGCTAAGCTGTTGTTTATCTACTGTAAGCAATATTGTATTTTGTGAGGATGTGTCAGGCAATAAAATACCATGAGATTGGTTTATCAGCAGTAAGGCTGTGTAAAATTATAAATCTTGAACATTCTTTATCTTACAGTCCAAATTTCACAGTTCTTTAGGAATGCTCATTTCCAACTTTTAAAACACCTACACAGCTGAGGATACAAGCCACTTTCTATTAAAAACAAAGCAAACCAAAAAAAACAAAGCAAGAGAGAAAGAAAATGTCAGAAGCCCCGAAAATTTTCAGTGGAAGCAGTACACATCCTTGACTGTCATCAAAGCTCTTCTTTGTGGTGGAAAATAAAAGGTTTTTTCTGTCCTTAAAAAGATTATAACCATGGTCTTTAGGTATTCATCCTGCAGTACATGGAATTTGGGTAGAAAAAGAAGAAATCAGAACTTGTTCACTAGAACAAGACACAAGTAATTCTTCAAGTATCAGAACCACTGATCTCAGCAGATTGAGTGCGTACATGTGAATTATTAACCTTAGCCTTCAGAAAATTCCCCAAACTAGGCAACAACTAAGCTGCCTTTATGCTCAGTGGAGTAATAGAAGAATTTCACATCATCCTAAGAAAAGTGTCTAAGACAACTTGAAGGAATTTTTCTTTGGAGAAGTAAATTATTGAAAGTCCACAAAACTGCTGGCTTTTAACAGCTGGAAAATGTAATAGTACCAATAATGAACAGAAAAGGCAAAAGTTGTCTGTACTTGAGCAAAGACAAAGAGTTTTGTTTGTATTGCATGAGGGTGATAAGGTATTTTGAAGTCTATTTGAAACTGAGGGGGATGTTAGACAACATCTAATTGAGCAAGTCTAGACAAATTACACATAAGAGCCCTCAAAGAACAGGTGGGAGAGAGATGTACTCCTACCTTGTGCTTCTCTGAGTACTATTTAATGAATTGTTGACTTTACCAGCAATTACCAGCAAGGGAAGTTATCCGTAGCAGTGACAGCACTCTTCGAGAGCTATGCACTCTTAAAACTTCACAAGAAATATTAAAAATTGAAGAAGCTTTTCCTTTACATCTGTTTGCATAAATATCTATGATCTTTTTCTCACACTGTTATTGAGTAAAATTACAGACTTGTGGGTAAACAGACTCAGGACATTAATGTTAGTCTAAATCTGTTTGTGTCTCAGCTCCTTATTTGTAAGAAGTAGATACTAAGTTTCACTTTTCTTTTTGTGATCTTAGGATTTCAAAGCAAAGATTCCTATGTTATGAAAGGGCCCAGGACAATGGCCATTTCACTTCTAACACAGACTATCACGCCACTATAGAATAAGAAGAATGAAATATGTTTTAGAATTCAGAAAAATTCTAAAAGATTCTTCTTTTTCAAGGACAGATTAAGTTCCTCATATCTACTTACAATTTCATCTTTCACATAACCACCTCCTTCAGTTTCTCTAAATTCCTTTAAGCTAGGAAGGCTTCTTTGTTAGTGTTACTATAGCAATGAAACACGTGAAACTGTCACTTCACCAAATCCAGAACATTAGCAGTGAAATGGGATCAGAATAGAATGGAAGTTTTCTAAAAGACATTGTTCAGAGCCCAGCTTTCCAATTCTTGCTGCAAAGAAGAGTACAGTGCAGACCCTGAAAGATGTTTTGTTCTCGTGTCAGTTGAGAAAGACTTTTGACATGCAGTGCATGTCACTGAAGTGTAGGCATCAGTCAGGGGAGTGGATTGGCCCAGGCAGTATTGAAACTAAGCATATAAAAAAAAAGCGGTTTAAAAAAATGAAAAAGGGAATGTACTCAGCTGTAAGGACATTTAATTACAGCTCTTGCAGAAGGACTTTGAATTATTATAATCAGTAGCATACAACTATTTTGCAGAACCTTTTGCTGGTCTGCCAGGTCCTACGGTGTTTCATATTTCTAATTTAAAAGTCAAACGAGCAACATTTATTCAGTTGAGGGCACTTAAGTGATTAACCCCACAGCTGTACAACAGCCTATGGATCATAGGATGGAATTTCTTTGAAATAACCAGGCATTCTAGGCTAGATACCTGAATGCTGTTTCTAGATCCATATGGCAAACATCTGCAAAGCACAGATAGGACAAAATCATCCTTATGCTAGTGTTAGAGAAGAATCAAAAGTTTCCTTAGGTGAATGTCACACAGTAGCTCATATTCAGCTCTTATGTGTACAGGCACTAAAAGGGCCAAGGGTGGCAGCAAACCAGGATTTTTGTGATCCATCTGTTCCCATACAAGCTGAAGCAGCTTAAGGACTGCTTGAAACCTGTGGCTTCTGTGTTGAATTTGCTCAGGTGCTGCCACTGCACAGGGTGCTCTTCCCCGCATCAAGAAGTTTGTGCTGACTGCAGCTTGAGCTTCCAAGTCTGTGTCTCACTGTTTGTGGAATATTGCATCCAGCTCTGGAGCTCCCAGAATGGAACAGACATAGAGTGGTTGGAGTAAGTCCAGAGGAGGACCACAAACATGATCCAAGGAGCGGAACACTTGTGAAAGCAAAGGCTGAGAGAGTTGTGGCTGTTCAGCCTGGAGAAGAGAAGGCTCCAAGGAGACCTTGTTGTGGCCTTTCAGTGCTTAAAAGAGGTTTACAAAAAATGGGGACAGACTTATTAGTAGGGCCTGTTGCAACGGACAAAGGGTAATGGTTTTAAAGACGAGTCAGGCTAGATATAAGGAAGAAATTTGTTATGGCCAACATGGCAAAACACTGGAACCTGTTGCCCAGAGAGGTGGTGAATACCACATCCCTGGAAACATTCAAGGTAAGGTTGGATAGATCTCTGAGCAACCTGACCTAATTGAAGATGTCCCTGCTCATTGCAGGGGGTTGGACTCAATGGCCTTTAAATGTCCCTTCCCACCCAAGAAATTCTCTGATTCTATGAATAGCAGACCTGGTTTTGACCAATATTCACTGTGTATTAATTTTCATAAATCCCATTTTTCCTTCACCCTAGCCTTTCCAGCAATCTGCTTTCCTCTACCCACAAACATTCATCTTCCTTTCTTTTGTCAAACACACTTTTCTGTTTGCACTTAATTCAGTACCTGCCAAATAATAGATAATAGATTCAGGGGGATTTATATTAAAATAGTGCTTTCCATCTAGATGATTACCAAGACCTACATACTTTGAATTATAAATTATGAATCAGTTCCTCAGCCAGTGCTGAGCTTGCCTGAGATCAGCCTGCTTATTGATTTACCTCACTTGAGGTTCATTCTCTGTTTTATAGAATAATTCTCTCCTCCATTATAGTGCAGGTAGCTATTGCCTGAATACAATATGGCAACAACTTAATAGCTTCTAATTTCAAATAAGGTTTCTCACTTATCTACCTCATGGTAAAAAAATGGTTTGTTGCATTCTAGGTATCTTGAGGCAGGGGTGTGAACTGAAGAACTTCTAAGAGCCTTTTTAGGCCTATTCCGTACCTTTATATAACAGTGAAACTCTACTGACTGTTTTGTAGTTCTGTGTTAATAACATTAAGCAGGTGGAAATTTGGCAAAAGTTATAAATCTGGGGGGAAGGGAAACAGACAAAAAATGGTGAAAGAATCTTCATGAGTACAAGTGGTCAGAAGTTGGTTTTCATTTCAGCTGACTGATGAGGGGAACAGCAGTGCTGTGTCCTCAGGGTGGGGACATTGAGTGCTGAGTTACAGTGAGGCCACCTACTGTTAAAACTCTCACATGGTGCTCTAAACCCCCAACACCATCCTTGTTCAATCTCATTTTGGGGTAGCTGGGCATAAATGACATAGCTGCCTACCCTGAGCCTGCAGACTGGGGCGTTTCCCAAGGGTTGTTCCAGTGAACCATTGGTCAGTTCTCTTTCATGAAAACTGGACAGGCGATGGGAATCACCGCCAATAGCATTCGAGAGGCCTGAAGGCCACACCCAATATTTTGTGGGGAAAAAAAAATCACCAAACCACTGAAACGACATATTGTCCATCAAGAAAAGTTAAAAACATGGATATAAAAAGCAGTGAAGTGATTTGTCAGGATCCCACAGCATGATTCTAATGACATAAAAATATATAAGCCAGAAATATGAAGGTCCTTGACTGGATTTTAACATCTCCAAAGGCTGGGGACATTTGGAAGTCCTCATGCCAGAGATAGGAGGAATTTTTAAAGTAAGAATTTATATACAAATTTTCTTAGATTGCAGTAAGGTTTTAGAAGATCAGCACCTTAGGAAATTTTAATTTTAGTTGTGAAGTCTTACAGAGACAAATGTTACTGACATGTGTCTAGAGTTTTGAATATAACCCTCAGAAGAATAGTTTTGATAATGACAGCTTGCAAAATGCTGATCACTGATCAATTCTAATCAAACTTCAAAATCTGCAGCTTATGATAGTTCCACCAAATTTGCACTGTAATTATAACGACACTCCTTTTAATCTGATAATAGAATTTCATCATAACTATATTTACAGATAACTTCATAATTTACCAGTAATACATGGAAAATATGCAAGCAAATCAATTAAAAATGCTGATGGTGACTTGGAAGGTGAATTCTCTCTCAGGTTTTTTGATGGATAAACAGAAAATTTATCTCTTACTTAAGAAGTCTTCAGGATTTTCTCTTCTGCATATAGATAGAGTGACAAGTACAGAGCAAATCTTCTAAGGTATGAAGATGAGATGTAATCACTTTTTGATTATTATACCCATAGAGAGCAGAATGGTGTAGTTCATATCTTCATAAGATCAGCCTCAGTCACCCAACAGGAGAATAATAAAAATTTCTGAGGTATATGGCTTATGAGTTTGGTTTTTTGGTTTTTTTTTAATTACCTTCTTACTGAAAAACTGTGTTTTCTCTCCCTTCAAGGCTGTATTTGGTGCTGATATTTCAGCTGAGCCAGATACTGGAGCTGATAAACAATGGAGAAACACCTCTCAGTTTCACATGCAGCTAAGCACTGCTACTGGCAGAGAGAATTTGGGCTTTGAAAGCTGCTTAAAATAGAGAAAAATATCTGAATGGTCTTTTAAACTCCAGAAGGAGCTGCAGTGTCATGATTATTCTGAAGTGATCACCACATCCATTGTGTTGTTATGGCTTAAGAAACACTTGAGCTCTGTTAAAGTACAAAAAATTCATTTCTAGTAATTCCTGCATAATTTAAATGATGGATTGGGATGCAAAGCACTTCAGCTTGTCATTCCTTTCCTACTCATACTAATGGGCTTTACTGCAGAGAAGGAGAAAAAATACTAAATATATTGAACTCGGCATTTTTATGGACTCTTTAATAAATACATGAAAGGGTATTCATAAAGGCTGCTAATTGTGCACACGTTGCACTAACTAGTGGTTGTAAAAAATGTTGTTTATATTTTATATTAACTCATTGTAAAACTGGGATCATTAGTGTGAAAGCAATGTGCTTAATTTATAGAACTATTCTCTGTCAGTTCTATGGGGGAGACTTCAGAATGAGTTAGGTTGTGCTGCGGCCTTTGAAATAAAAGAGGTAAATTCATGACCTAGTTTAATTTGAGGTAACTTGGGGCAATTTGCACAGAGATATGGATCATGGATCACAGGTTATGTATCTCATGGAGGAATGACCACCCATCACCCCTCTACAATACTGGATTATTTTGTTGCTTTCTTGTGAGGCAGTGGCCAGAGAGGATCTGCAGAATTCTGAATTGCATAAAAATGCATTTATTTATGATTTATGATTCCTTCTGGCCTGTTCCTGTAGTTCTCACTTGAACAGAAAATGTGGAAACAGCTTTTTCTGAATAACAGCTACAGAGCTGAGTGTTATGTTCATCTCACATTTAAACAAAAGTATGTGTTAATCTCATTTGGAGATAAGAAACATGAAATGAGCCTATACAATCTATTGTACTTGAAAGGATGGATTTTCTGGTGCATACTGGTTGTTCAACAGCATTTCAATAATGCCATTAAAACCATATTTAAAGCTATTCAATGTCATTGGAATGGCACAAAGTGGGTAGAGCACATTAGTCAGTTTGTCATTAATCCAGCAAAAAGACATTACCGATGCTTTTCTTTTTTTCCCATAGAGCTCTTTAAGTGATGTGATTTTCATGAGAAATGCTAGCAGCAAGACCATATCTTGTATGATTTTTTGCAGCTTAATTCCTGAGTGTTTTTCCCCTACAAAATATTTATGTGAACAATGGAGTCATGTAACAATTAAAGAAAAAAAAGTGAAATAAATCTATTCATTGTGACTGAAAGTGAAAACAAACAAATTTTACGAGCTCTGATCTCTAACCTTAACAGAGGTTATATTGTTCAAAACAGACTTTTCATAAGCTTGTCTTCTCCAAAACTGCATTGGTTGTTCTAACGAAAAATTTTTTTCCAAGTAAATGCTGTTTCATACAAAACTGGTTTTGGTGCACAATCAAGTGTTCACAAAATTCTCTCGGAAAAGAAAGGTATCCCATTTCTGAATTTTTTATTTTTTCATAACAAGACTGGAGTATTTTATTTTTTTCCCGTCTTCCCAAACTGAAAAATAAGATTACAAATAGGCATGGGTTGAAAACTCCTGTAATTTTGAAGTCTCCAAGGAAGTACTGAAAATTATTATCTTCTTAGGTGTGAAGACTCAATGGCTGAATTTGAACTGTTCATCTGCTATGGCTTCTAGGTTGATGAAAACATTCTGGAAGGACATACTGTTTTCCACCACAATAGTAACAAACTTGAGACTCAAAGCTGAACAGTACAACATACCTGCAGGCTGGAGTGGAAAGCAAGAACATGGTGAGACTTACAAAGAATGGTTTTATACATTTTATTATTTTGAGCCTGTTTGTCACCAGAACAGCAGTAATATAAGTGGCACTATATCCCTTCTGGCAAGACAGGAGGTTCTCGGAAAAAAACAATTTAAAAAGTACCTCTCACAATTTTCTATTTCTGGGTATCACTTCTGAGAAGCTGGCTTTCTTCAAAAACTGTACAAGTTAGACAGAATAAAGGATAACTTTTTTACTGGAGTCTTATCAGAAAAATGACCCATTCCTATCCTAACAGACAAAACATCCTATAATACCAGTTCAGAAGAAATTCTGATATGGTAACTGCAACTCAAATGGATAATGAGGGAGAGACCAGAACTCTGCCTATAGAATTTTACCCCTGCATCTCTGTTGTGGGAACACTGAAGGCTGATCAAGAGGAACTGACAAGCACAAGAACAACATTCCATTTCAGAAAGAAAAGAAAATATTTTGCCACTTCCAAACATAGTGATCATAAATCAAGAATGAAGAAAAGATAAACAAGATTAGAGAAAAGTCTGTGAAATTCTTATTCTAAATGGAACACAGATTAACATCTGCTCATGGAAAGTGAATTTCCATGGAAAGTGAAAGAAACCGTCTTGGTAGTAAAAAAAAATTGGTCACATTTTTTTCCCCTGATATAAAACACCGAAAATCTGCGGATTCCTCCCTGATCATTAATTTAAAAATAAATAAAGCATATAACCCCATGGGTGAAACTGGGTCGAGGAAAATGTGCTCAACTAGTCATCTTTCTCTGCATGAAGTCCTCATTAAAAAAAGTCAGCCCAAGTGGGAACCAAGTTCATCTATGGCTTCCTTACTTAATGCAAAAATATGCCATGCTTAGTGTGTGCTGCATTTGCTGTTTTGGCAGTGAGTTAGCACATGCACAGGAATTGGGCAGGGAGGCTGGTAGATGTTTGTGTATCAGGTTTGCTGAAGTTTCTTGTTAAAAACAAGCAAACAATACCCAAACAGAAGAACAATGACAACAAGGAATCTTTTGTCCCGATTTTCACAGTCAGCATTACTGGGGTTCATCCAAGACAAACAGAAAACCTCTACCCACCTTTCTTGAGACAGAAAAAATGTGAAAGACTAATGTGTCCCCACTCAAACTATGCTAATTCCTTTGCTTCTAGGCAGCTTCCTCTTCCCTGTTATCTGTGATCGTTTACTGTATTACCATGTTATATTGTGACCACACAGAAGAACAGACAAGTTTATGACAAATAAATTCCAACATTTAAACTACTCAGCCCCCTTAACCTAGGAAAATCTTTGCAGAAAATTAGCCAAGTTTAGTTCTACATAGTTCTACATCATAGGGATGGTGAAGGGCCTTGAGGGGAAGCCGTGTGATGAGTGGCTCAGGTCACTTGGTCTCTCCAGCCTGAAGAAAAGACTGAGGAGAGACCTCAGTCTTCAGCATCCTCATGAAGGGAAGCAGAGGGGCAGGTACAAATCTTTTTACTCTTGTGACCAATAACAGAACTAGAGGAAATGACAGGAAGCGGAGTCAGGGAAGTTTAGGCAGGATACCACGTACTGGTTTTTCCTCCAGAGGATGGTTGGGCACCTGGACAGATTCCTCAGGGAAGAGGTCACAGCACCAAGCCTGTCTGACTTCAAGAAGCATTTGGACAATGCTCTTGGGCACAGGGTGTGACTCTTGGGGTGTCCTGCATAGGCCTGGGAGTTGGAGTCGATGATCCTGATGGGTCCCTTTGAGCTCAGCATATTCTGTGCAGAACTACACTGAAGACCTGGAAAGGGCATGTATGAATAGACGTGCTAGAACTGCATGCTGAGGGTGACTAACTAAATCAGACTAAATAGTACCCTTCCCTAGAAATCAGGTTGGCTTTTTTTCCCCTTTTAAGAAATCAGACAACAAAATCATGGGCCTCCCAATCTAAACCAAACCAAAGAAGTAGACAATGCCATTAATATGCTAACATTATCAGAAGAATTATTGCTAATAACATCAGAAGAACTTTTACTACTATGAATCCCTCTTATTATATAGCTGGATGTTGTACAAAAGAAAAAAAAAGCACAAAACCAAGGCTTCCATCATCAGTATATTCCACCTGCAAGTAGTATATTTGTCTAGTCCCAATGTGATTTGATACTGGAGAAACCATACTCCTTACCCACTAGCCATGGAAACTTTCCTTGTTCAGCTGGCAGAATGGGATGTGATTCACTGTGTGCATGAGAAGTCTCACAGCTCTGACCCAGCACAGATATCTTTAAAAAGCAGCATCTGAAATACTCCATAGATCTCATTACCATTAATTAGTTCTATTATGATGCTGTCTAAAAGTTCCAGCTGAGCATGAAACCATTGTTGTTCTGTGCATTGTGCGAGCACGAAAAACACAGTCCGTGCTTTAAGAAGCTTAGTGTCTAGATAGAACAGGCAGACAAAAGGAGAGACAGGAAGGAAGAAATGTCACCAACAGTTTAAGTAACTTAACAAAAGTGTCATTTATATTTGGAGGGCTGGGTCTTGTATTAGAGCCTGGACGTCCTGCCTTAATGCGATGCTCTATTTGCATACATTCCTTGTAAATTATCCTTGGTGCATTTCTTCATAATCTTTCATGCTGGTATTCTCTGTATGAATACATGCTTCATTCATTGCTCAGCCATTTCTCTAAAGAAGAAAGAGCTAGTTTCCTCAGACATTAAAATATGTAAGGTCAGATTCCTCCATCTCAGCCGGCATCATTAGGACTTTTCTTTTTCTTCTCTGGGTTTATCACACACATCAGCACGTCTCTCTGCCAACCAATGTTTGAAGTTTATTTTGAAAGCCTGACCCACAAAGCAGCTGTTTCTCCTGCTAAAAAGCAATTTAGAAGCCTGAGTGCCACAGATAATATGTGGGAATTGGCCACCTGAAAGTCTGACCCAGAGGTGCTCCCATAGCATTAAATTCATGTCTATGCAAATGGTCCACAGAAAGCTGTGCATCTATAAAACAGGCTAATAAACAGTTTTCTGCATAACATGGGTATTTTAAGACTTAGTGCATCAATGTTCATAAAGTATTAGGACTTTGAGAAGCAGATGGTGATGACAAATTTATATTTTATTGCAACTTTTGTTTTTCTGGAAAATTCCCAGTCAGCTGTGACTGTAAGCATGAAGTAATTATTTCTCTTTTTTATCAATATTTTTTCCTGTTTCTGCCAACAGTTTTAAATCAATTAGCTTGCCCTCATAGCTGATTTCGAATGAAATGCATTTGTATCCATTATGCTAACACAGAAAAAAAGTTTCACTGTCAGTAAAATGGAAAATCCCCTGAGTTTTATATCTTTGCCTTTGTAATGAGCAAGCTTTTTTTCTGCAAAGTTTTGTATTAGATAGACTTCTGAATGGACTTCTGAATGTACTTTGAAGTGGATGTGCAGAGGAACAGGTGGGTATCATTCTTCCAATAATGTACTCATACTTGTTGGACTAGCCCTAGGCAACAAGGAATCATTTTTGTTAGTGGCTTGGAAATGGCAGAACCAAGATAAAATGAAGTTTAACTGAAATATTTTTTGGATATTGTAGAATAAACTGGCAGAGTTTTGTGTGGGTCAGGACAGCAAAGTTGTACTTGCAACGTATTTGAATCCAGACAGCCTGCTTGTAATTTTACTTCCTGAGGAGAAGTACTAAATTCTCACAGATTTAAATAAATGTTATAAGTAACTGCATGCCTAATTCCTTGCACAATTGACTCAAAATGCACCCCTTAGGAGTATTGAATTGATACGTACCTGTCAAATACTGCTTTGGTGTTGTTTTTTTCATGCAAATAGAGTCTAGGCAATAAATCAGATCTTTGGTGTGCAATTTTCTTAAGTACATGTCTGGTGTCATTAAACAAACAAAGAAGTAATATACCAGGTTAGAGGAAAAAAGAAAATAACAGTACATTGTTTTAAGAACAGCACAGAATCTAAAACAGCAGTTAATGATCTTCTTTCTTTTAATGATTGCTCTAAACAATATAGTTGACCTAAGTGGTATTCTTTTCCCCTTGCCTCCCTGTGGCTTGTCCTTTTACTCTTTCATTGCAACACTCTAAGTCACTTGCCTTATATTTCTTGGATAGATGCCCTTACACAATGGCTGAAGCGTATTTCAGCGAATAAGAACATGGCCAGCTTTATGATCCATTCTGACAATGATGAGATCCTCTCATACTCCCTACATTTTCCCTCCTACAGTTTACTTGTCTGGTGTAATTACAATATCTCTGGAGCAGAGATGGCCTCCTACAATTGCTGATGTAAGGCTGGACCTGGCTTTACCTGGAGCCAATAGGTGCAGGTGCAACACCAGAGCATCAGGTCAGAGGGAAGAATCCTAACATGACGAGATCTGAAGTTGAAGCTATAAGTCAAAATGTATGCGATTTAATGATTTTTCACATGTGGAATCACTATTAAGTTGGTGGCAAAAACACAAGAGAAGGGAGTTAAAAGGAACCTAGGTAGGTTCTTTGATGAAAACAGCATAAATTTAGCTGTTCAGAAAAGCATGAGAGCATTGTTTGCTCATTGCAGCGTATTTCAGTGGGACAGATCTCAAGTGAATTTCGAATGTCAAAACCTTTCATTGCTGCCTACACTAGTCAGGGCTGTGCCCACATATTAACCTTTTTTCAGTGGTGTTTATATAACAATGCTTAATGAAATGATTAAATTTTTAGATCAAAGGCTTTGCCAAATATTCTGCATCAAGAGCAGTACTTCTACAGCCTTAGGAATCTTGGGTCAAGTATTTTGTGGGTACATCAGAGGTCAGGGTGCCAAATCTCCTATCTATTGACACACAAAATATGCTGAATATCTGAGAGGTAGACCAGTGAACCACATAATACAAGACCATGTGCAAGCTAAATTTTCAGTAGTAAATTGCAGAATCTTCTGGGTCAGAACAAAACCAGAACACTGTGTGATGCAAACCAGGAGAATGCAGTACAGTGAATTAAAAAGACCTGCCATTTAAAAGTATGCAGACTATTGTAATGATCAACCTCATTCCTCACCAAAGAAGAGAAAACGGTTGGATCTTCACACACAGAACAATCTGAAAACTGTCTTTTGAAGTGTTGCTTTTGTGGCCTTTGTCTGAGCTTGTACCAAATTTGCCCAAATGAGTCTTTTATTGTTTAACCAAAATGTAGAACAAGGACTTCAGATTTGCATACAATTTGACGCAGAGATGTAGCAAGCAAAGAGAACTTTCAGACACAAGCACTAACATTAATAATAATTAACAATTAATTATTTTCCAAGAGATATTTTTTCCTGATGTCCACTCTGAAGCTCACCAGCCACAGTTTGGCCATGGCCCCTTGATACACTGCCGGGTTTTACTCAACACTGCCTGGTTTCATCATCCTTGTAACCACCCTTCAAACAGAAATGGATTTAAAGCAAACCTCTCAACTTTTCCTTTGCCAGACCAACCAAGCTCAGCACCACCAGTCTCTCTGTGCAGATCATACTGCCCATGCTCCACTGCTGGGGTTGCTGACTGCTGGATCCCCTGAGGTTTCTCCACTTGTGTCATGGGCTGTGTGTATGTGTGTGTATGTACACAAAGAGGACATGCTGGTCCATCTGGGGCCTCACCAGTGCTGAATGTATATATAAAAATAATGTATTTGCACCTATATGTTGCTATACTTTTAAGTGACAGAAGACAAGATCAAAAAAACACCTTTTTAGTAAGAAGGTGGTGAATTTTGGATTTTCCTTGCAGCTGTAGCCCAAGACAAAGCATAAGACTGGCCCCAATAGCATTCGTCTTCTCAAGGAGGTTTAGCTGAACCCTGGAAAACTCCATTGTTCCAGAGTAGCCAAGATGTTGAACATGATTTGCCTTTCCAGTAGATTTGTCAGACTTACAGTAACAGTAAGCTACTTGAAGGTAAGGACTCTAAATTTTATTAAGAATGGAAGAGACCCTTACTTGCTGCAAACAAACCAAACTCCACTGAGTTCAGTGTGCATCCAGTGATTTACCATGTAAATAAAAGTTATTACGAGGTTTGCTTTTGGAATATGAGAACTACCAGGACAATAAGAAAACAAAGTATTTTTAATCAGGAATTCCTACTACACATGCCTTGCTAACATGCACAAAGTAATGGTAGTAACAACAAAAATCAAAATAAAGCACCTCCAGGGAAGCACCTGGTATTAAGTAAAGGACGTAACACTAGAAAGGTACTAATCTGCAAATACCCCAGTATAAAAAATGTGAGTTTGTATTTTTAATTTCTTGTCTCCTCTTATGGTACAAAGTTTGTGTAATGAAGAACTATAGTGATGGTTGAAATAAAGGTATTTGACGTTACTGGGTTCATTACCTTCCCCTCTGGACTTCTCATTCTGTCTCATTCTGTCTTTAGTGTACAGCTCATTTATTGCCTGGGCTTGAATTCTATTCATTAGAGAAACACCAAGGTTACGTTAGTTCTGCCATCTGTAATATGGTAGGTTCTACATTATTACACATAACAAGATGACCAGGGATTTGGAAAAAAATAATAATTCCCCTCCCCTCTCTGCTCCTATCACACATGGTGCCATTAAATACAGAACCTTTCAGAAGAGATCATTGCTTGTTTGATGCAGTGGATGGAAATTCTCATTTCAATCAGGTAGTGAACCTTCAAAGGAAAGGATCATCAGGAGGAATGGGAGAGACCTTGATATATCAAAACAAGCCTTTAAATAATAAACACACTTCAAACCCAGGGCTTATCCTGCATATAAAGCATAAGGACTATGAGCGAGTCAATGTGAAAGATATTTACAAGGTTATTTTCTATGCAACACAAAACTGCCTACTTTTACACTCATATATAAGGTATATTTTCATCATGAATCACAAATAAATAGTTTCTCTTCTCATGAATCCAAAAGAGGATTTCTGGTTTTAGTCCCATATTTTGGCACAGAAAATTGACACTTTTTTGAAACTGCCAGCATAATAATGGGTAGAAAGAATCTAGACACCATGAATCTTCCTCAATATGCTTAATGGATTTTGTCTGTCCTCTCTGCATCTCCAGCCCAGCTAGTTCAGAATGAAGAAATGTGAAGCATTCTAATATCAGCTTCCTCTCCCTCTGGGTGTAAGTTTGTTTTTAAACAAGTCAAAGAGAAACTTTCTGCTGACTTCAGAGTACTTTTGGATTGTGTCTAGTCCAACTGGATTTTCTTCTTGGACAGTTTTTGGAGAATACAGATACAGGTTGCCCTATGCTCCACTTTAGGCAGCAAGCTCTTGACTGGCCAAGCAAAATTTGATCTTGTTCCTTATATTTTATTTTAAATTTCCATAGCTTCCTTCAAAGAAGAATGAACATTTAATAACATTTAACATTTTCTTGTACAAAAGAAAAACATGTCAAATGTGCCCAACTTGTGGTCCTGGACCTTTTAAAAGACATTTTACATGTAAGAAAACATTGCTGTGTGTCCCATTCAGAGTGAGTGTCTAGAGAAAAGTGATGGTGAAACTATTATAAGTCACAGCAAAATAGATCCTTGGTTAATGTTAAGTGGGCTTCAAATGCAAAATAGGTACATCTTTGGAGGAGATTTAAAGGTTGATAAATAGTGCATATGCCCCAAGCAAAGATACTGAATAGACCTGTGAAACTTCTCCTATGAAAGGAAGAAAATATATGTTGGATGTCAAGGTCAGCATTAGTGGAAGTGTGTAAGCACAGGGCATCAATAGCTTCATAGATTATTCATGCATAAAAAGAATAAAGAAACATCAAGGATAGGCTTTGAAAGTAAATATGGTAAGATTTTTACTATATGAAATGGAAAGAGGGATCATAGACATGAGGTACCATGACAGAGCTGATAGATTGAAGCAGTGGATATTTTTGTAGCTCCATTCGCACTGGCCTGAAAGGGAGAAGAAAATGGGATCCTCAAAGCTCAAATAAAAAAAGTTCCTCTCTATCACTCCATTTTCTGTTGGCTGTGGGTCAGTTTTTATTATCCATCAGAAGCTATGGCTGTTGGATGCACTCCAGGTTGGGGCTTCTGTAATTTCAGCAGAGCAGTAAAAATAGAATGAAGGAAAGAAAAATTGATTACAGCTTGAAGGCTGGATATATAAGGCTTATAGAATATTCAGGGATATTCACACTGCCTAACTTTTAGACTAGTAAGTGTAAGTTCAAGCTAGGAAATGAGACTCTTGGATGGTCAGCAGACCTCTCTAGGTTTTTTCAAATGATGATTTACAGGACCTGAGTCACATTCCTGTTTGTTTTGCTTTTATTTTGCCCTCACAAGAGACCTTTGAGTAGCTAAGAAGTCCACTGGTCTAATAGTAGCAATCTAAGGTAGGTGGAGTGAACTCTTTCCCGCGTCTCTCATGCAGCAACTGTAAGTAAATAGTTTTCATTCAGATCAATTGTGACTTATTACATTTTCTTCTCCCTGAGTGTAGAAAGAAAAGAGAGGAATTTGTAGCATGCATTTCATCTTATTAAATTAGTAGATTATCTGCAGAAACAAGTTTTATTGGGAGATTCAGACATATTGATTGGCTAGACTGAACAGAAAAACACACAGATAAATGTATGAACAACAGACACTGAAAGTGAAAACGAGCATAGAAGATGTTTTTCTCTGGGCTATTTTTGGAGAATTATCTCTGTTTCTCCAGACAGTATTGTATGGGATGCATCCCTCTCACCATGACATGAAGTGTTATACTGGCATAAGCTATTTCACCTTATTAGTCTACTTCTGCAACAAAATTAATGAGAGAAGCTAGACCTATATTATCTTGAATTTTATTAATTAAAATTTAATAAATAACAACCTCCTTGTCTTACTGCTACCCTAACCCCAAATCACAATTACATGGAAAATCATGAGACTGCTATCTTTCTCCCTGTCTCCCACTAAGCATTAAATTAGTTATACAGAGATAAATTTTCCTGTTGGAAAGTCTGAAGAAGGCAGTAGGGTCCTTTTTTTTGTGGTCTGTAAACCCAGCATTTGAATTCCTAGCATGCACAAGGCAAAATAAGACTTCAGCAGATGCTACCTCCCCTTTAAAATGCCCAGATTTATCCCAAGTATGAAACAGGTCGATAGGAAAACAGCTGTTTGAGTGAAAGGGAATATTTGATGGAGCCAAACTCCACTCTAATACCTTTTTTCCTGAAAAGACTTATAAGTTACATAAAAGTTGTGATGGGTTGTTTTTGACATGGCACTAGGAAAAGGAGTTACTTGTTGTAATGGGCATGAGTTTCTAAATGAGAGCAGATCTGAGCTGAACTAGCTTTCACCCCTAGAAGTCAGCTAAGAGCTGCAGAACAAAGGCGATTTTCCTATAACATCATATTGTGGGACACATTACCAGATTTTTTTGAGAAGAAAAGACACAGGGAGACTCAGTTGAGCATTTTACTGCATATGAGCCTTAAAAAAAAAGTGGATTTTCAGTACTAAAAGGACAGCTGAGTGCATTGGGCTTGCAAGTCTCAGAAAAGCCCTTTTTATTAAGAAAAATAATCCCTTTTTATTGTATTGCAGAATCCCATCATCCCACAGTTTCTTATCTTGTCCTCTTTATAAGCATCCCCATGGAATTACAACACTGAAAATAATGAAGTGCTTTATTGAGGTTAGGATGGTAATTTCACCGGGCCAGATAGCAGTGGGAGGGTACTGAGTCTCAGGGTGAGACAAACAGATCCATTTCCAGAGCAAGAGGGACACTGGCTTTTGGGGCAGCCTTCAGTGTTGGCTCTCTCCAGCCAGGTAGCATGCTGGAAGGACTGGGAATACAGGAAAAAGACAGGATTGCTGTCCCGTGACATGCAGTTGGCAGCACATTCTGTAGCCTAACACAAGGAAAGAGGGTGTAGCTCCTGCGGCTGCTGTTGGCTGTACCGATGGCACGCAATGATTTCAGAAGACACGGGAAAATGATGCATCCTCACTGCCCCCTCACATCCCCAAATGGGCGCTGGCAGGTGACCTGGTTGCAGGTGACCTGGTTGCAGGTGACCCATCACATTTGTTCAGGGACAGATGGCAACTGGCCACCAGAAGGATTCAGCTGACTTGAGACCCCCTCCCCTCTCGGGTGTGACAGACTGGCAAGGATTTAATGTCCCTTCAGAGACACTTTGAATACTCCCACTGCCCATTAATAGCACAGATGGGAAAGCATCTTCTGCCTGCCTATATTGCATTGGGACAGAAGCCAGAAGTCCAGACAGGAACCAAAGCAATCCAATGGGTTTGCTGAATAATTCCAAGGTGCTCCTTTCCTGCTCTTTCCACAAGGTCTTCTGCAGGTAGACCTGAAACTGCTCTGTGGGTCACAAATGGGATGGCTTGTCNTCCCTCCATTTTTAATGGCTCTGTATTCAAAAAAATGTTTTCTTTCATTAATATTACTTGAAACTCAGAAGCCAGAACACTCCACATCAATGCAGCAGCAGCAGTAGCAAAAAAAAAAAAAAAAAAGTCCCAAATACCCAATCAAACCCAAAACAAAATAAAAATGGGAAGAATATTAGTTAGTTCAGGGAGTAGGAAATATGACACTGTTATTCTGAAGGTGTTAAAAAGCATACAAAAGAATAATGAATGCAAACCCCCAGTCTATCAGAACTAAAATATTGTCACTCTTCCAGCAATGACACAGTGTTCTGTAGAATGCTTTGCAAAAGCTCATATTCAGAATATGTGCAACATTCACACTACAGTTTTAAATATGAGATTNCTCAGGGTGAGACAAACAGATCCATTTCCAGAGCAAGAGGGACACTGGCTTTTGGGGCAGCCTTCAGTGTTGGCTCTCTCCAGCCAGGTAGCATGCTGGAAGGACTGGGAATACAGGAAAAAGACAGGATTGCTGTCCCGTGACATGCAGTTGGCAGCACATTCTGTAGCCTAACACAAGGAAAGAGGGTGTAGCTCCTGCGGCTGCTGTTGGCTGTACCGATGGCACGCAATGATTTCAGAAGACACGGGAAAATGATGCATCCTCACTGCCCCCTCACATCCCCAAATGGGCGCTGGCAGGTGACCTGGTTGCAGGTGACCTGGTTGCAGGTGACCCATCACATTTGTTCAGGGACAGATGGCAACTGGCCACCAGAAGGATTCAGCTGACTTGAGACCCCCTCCCCTCTCGGGTGTGACAGACTGGCAAGGATTTAATGTCCCTTCAGAGACACTTTGAATACTCCCACTGCCCATTAATAGCACAGATGGGAAAGCATCTTCTGCCTGCCTATATTGCATTGGGACAGAAGCCAGAAGTCCAGACAGGAACCAAAGCAATCCAATGGGTTTGCTGAATAATTCCAAGGTGCTCCTTTCCTGCTCTTTCCACAAGGTCTTCTGCAGGTAGACCTGAAACTGCTCTGTGGGTCACAAATGGGATGGCTTGTCTCTCAAATGAAGCATTTCTGAGCCTAACACAGTGTTATGCTTGGAGGTGGCTCAAGTTCCGTTGATTAAGCTCAGGAACACTGAAGGACCTGTCTGTGAAAGATGGGGCTGACACGTCTGTTTCGATGCCAACATAAAAGAAACCCACCAAAAATCTTCGGTGCTTGCAATTGCTATGTTATACCTTTTACTTTTGTCCCTATACACATCTGAGAGTACCACCCCATCATTCCTGCCAGTGCCGTAGTCCAGAACACATCCCACAACTGAGGAGAGGAGAGGAGAGGAGAGGAGAGGTTTCCCTCCATTTTTAATGGCTCTGTATTCAAAAAAATGTTTTCTTTCATTAATATTACTTGAAACTCAGAAGCCAGAACACTCCACATCAATGCAGCAGCAGCAGTAGCAAAAAAAAAAAAAAAAAAGTCCCAAATACCCAATCAAACCCAAAACAAAATAAAAATGGGAAGAATATTAGTTAGTTCAGGGAGTAGGAAATATGACACTGTTATTCTGAAGGTGTTAAAAAGCATACAAAAGAATAATGAATGCAAACCCCCAGTCTATCAGAACTAAAATATTGTCACTCTTCCAGCAATGACACAGTGTTCTGTAGAATGCTTTGCAAAAGCTCATATTCAGAATATGTGCAACATTCACACTACAGTTTTAAATATGAGATTAATATCAGGATCCTTCTTCAGTGGAAGGCTTCCACTTGAAAATCAGACTTAAAAAAAAAATGCAAATGGTAAATGATTGTTAAAGTCATTATTAACATGTGACTGATCATACAAGTCTACTGCTGAATAGGAAAAAATATAATTATAATTAAAATGATTTAAAATCTTATTTGAGTTATTAGTTTCTTTTTACATTTCTCTCAGGAAAAATCATAGACTCTTAATCTACTTTCTCGGGTTATCGGTAAACAAAACTCCGTTTCCACTGTACCAACAAGAGCACAGAATCACAAAAGCTGTCCTATAAAATAAATTCTAAGTCTAGGAAACAGAAAATGAAACTGAACATTTCCATTAGATCATTTCATTTATTAAACTTAAATCAACCCTGCTTCAGAGATGCAGGATCAGGTCTTGGTACACAGCAGACAGAGCTTACTCAACTCTGTCAACTGAGCTGGTAGTAATTGCTAAACGTAATCCCTGCACTTATAAGCAGACAAATACTTCTCATTCAGATACCTCTTAGTGCATATATAGCGCCAGGAAGAACCTTGATTTAAATTCCGGTTCCATGAGGAACATTTTCCTGAGTTATTTTAGTCTGTTTAGTGGACTAACAATGGTGTTGAAACAAAATCTGTTTCTGCTTCATTGATAAGAACAGTTTTGGTATTTTTATCCTAACTTTCTCTGTAAAAAAATTTAATGAAGCACACAATGTAGCTGGTAATTTCCTACCAGTGCACATCCATCACAAAGCTTTGCTCTGAGGCTGTGCTTTCCTGTTCTCTGCTCTGCTGCTCATTGTACTGCTGGAGTTCAGCAAATGTCTGCTTGAGGAGATCAAAGCATAATCTTGGCTTTTGTTGCTTCTCTGTGGTTTCTGGTGCTTATGTTAATCCTGCTTAAACTAAGTGGTCAGAGATTTGGGAGATTTGAAATACAAAATAGATTCTAACCTTGAGATGGATTAGGGTTGTCAGATGACACAGAACTGTCATGTAGGACTAACATTATGAAAACAAGAGCTGAAAATACTGTTTTAGTGTAGCTGACAACAGGGATTTATCCTAAAAGAGACATGGATGTCTTTGACTAAAGCAGCTCCTTAGTGAATATGTAGCCTGAATGCCTTGCAAGGTTATTGATTATGTATCTTAAGTCAAAGATATGGCTTCTTCCCCACGAGATTTGTTTTTTCATCCAGTGAACACAATAGTCTTCAGAACATGGATACAGTCTTTCACAAAAGCAGTTTATTTTGTATGATAAGGAGAGGATTAACTTGCATTATAATTACATATATATGACTTTTTCTTCAGAAAGCCTGTTTGTCTTGCGGGTTATTTTCAAAAAACAATGAAAAACTTATTTACTGGGATCCAATGGGGCAATCTAAGCCTCTCAAAGAGGAGAGGACACTCAGTTTGCTCTCGTTGATTTATTCAGAGGGCAGGGATGTGTTGACATTGTAGACAATGGGTCTTGGTTGAATGAGTGGTCAGAGGCTGGTTTGTGGACAGATGTTACTGTGCAGCTGGCCAGCAGAGATCACACTCAGGAAAAAAGGTTTCTGAACATTTCAAAAATATTTCTGGGCTGATTTTCCTTTTAATTATGAAAATATTTTTCAGATTTTTTCAACACTTTTTTTTTGTGTGTTTTTGTTTTTGTTTTTGTTTTGTTTTGTTTTTTTGGAGTAACATCCAAAATTGACATAGAAATGTTTGCCATGACCAGCCTTCATTCTGCTCTAAGGAACAGGACTTTGTACGGTTTTATCATCAACCAGCAGAAATCAGTATCCACCACTGACTTAAGCATTTTCTGGAAGCTTGGGCAGTTGTCACTTCCCTTACAGTCCGCATCAGAAATGAAATGACAGTGACATCAGAAATTACAAGGTATGTGGCAATTAACAAAGTGATGCCCAAGTCCTTCCATCCCCTCTGTGGTGCTGCAGGGGCACCCATGAGCCCAGCAACCCTCACAAACACGGGGCAGGACAGCAGTCACCTCCCATAGACCTGCAACAGGCATGAACTAGGACTGAACCGTCCCTCCTACGACCACACAAAACTCATGTCTAGCCTTGGATTCATGGGTTCAGGGAGACACAAACCTGGAGAAAGGCAAGGCAAGGAAGGCTTGGCCCTAAATTAGGTGTCTTGGTAGATATTTGTTATCAGGCTGGACAGCAGGCATTTACTTTGTTTTCCTTTTGCTTTTAAGCATGAAACCACCAAGCTATGCTGGAGCACCCCTCTTATCCCTCCTCTTTTTTTTGGTGGACTGTGAATTCAATTATTGAAAGAGAGAACCATCCTCTCTTTACTGTACAGATAGATCCAGGTCCATGTGCCCCTGGTCATGCTTGCAGTTTTCTATGTCAGAAGCACATTTTTGTCCAAGATACTTATTTCCTGAGAAGCCAAATTCAAGCATAGCTGTTTCTTGATATTAAAAAAAAAAAAAAAAAAAAACCCATCCACAACTGACCTTTTGTACTGGGAGCATTATTATGGTGGATGGCAAAAAATCCATTCTCTGCTTTTTTAATCTGGCTTCCCCTTCAAGAAACAGCTCTAATAAAATGTAACAAAACAATACCTGCAGAGAGGGCTCCCATCCTGCTTATTCTCTGCTGTTTTAAAGACTGACAGCTAAGTAGTCTTTTTCAGCCTTGCTGCTGCTATATAGCTAGTTTGGGAAGCAGAGGGATAATGAGGTATCAAAGCAAAGGAAGGAGCTACTTACATGAAACAAAAGTGCAAACTGCATAGCAGACAGAATATTTATGACAGAGTTGTCTGCAGTCTGCAGACAATTATTTATTATCGTAATCTTTATTCTTGGCAAAAAAACAACCTGCAGAGAAGACAGGGACCCTGAACACACCCCAGCTCTGCACTTGCAGCAGCCCATTACCTTTCCCGAACATGGGCACAAAGTCCTCCAGCTCATGCTTTGGGACAGCAGCTGCTCTCTGCCCCCTTGCCATTTCCAAGAGCGAAGGTAGGGATGGGGCAGAGCTGAGGACCTCTCTGCCACATCACATCTACAGTGTGGAAGCACGAGGGCTAAAGACTCTTACTTTCAAAATACACTTTGAGAATGAACTAGGTAAGCATTCTCTTCTAAGCTTTTTTCATCTTCTCCCATGCATTCTTCATCGAAGCTCTCTTTTGGATGAATAAACAGTAAGTTGGAAATAATTTACCTGAAGGTATTTAAGCATCCTTAGTTCCTGGTACAAAATCTGATGGATGAATCATTACCAAACCATAACGGCTTAAGTGGCAATGCTAAAAAACAACTGTCTTTATTGATCCTACTGTTCTTCTCCAGACTACAGAAACAAAAAGGATTTAAGTCATGTTTGCTAACACATTAATATTCTTTAAGCAGCTGTTATCACCTCATGTAGACAAAGAAAATCATATTGGAAAAGATGCAATGTGGTCATGATCAGTTAGGCAACGGATTTACACTCTGAAGGTTCAGGGCCAGACGCTTCCTAATTTAACATAACTCTCCTAGTTTCACAGAGAAAGGAACACCATAGTAAGAAGTATCAATATGGTAAAACAAATTTATTTTATAATGACAAAGTCCCTTTTATGTCTGTTAAGCTGACAATCATGTTAGTCAGAGATGCAGGACCAAAGACAACATTCCTCTGAATATCTGGGCAAGCTGTCAATACTTTCAGCCTTTATGGCTCTGCTTTCAAGAATAAATAACAGCTTTCAAATGTGACTGCACTGCTCAAATTCTAATTTCTGTTCATACACTTGGAAACTAAACCAACAATTAAGGATGTTTTCCAAAGATCACCTAAGTCAGAGGACATTCCTAATGGTCATCTGGAAATAAAAACAATCCCATGTAATGAGTAAGACCTCATTAAGAATGGACACAACTTGAACTGTACATATGAATCCCATTCCCTTTCCCTTCTTTAAGAAATATCAGCAAGAAATTCTTGAAGAAAAAAGATGATAAGGCACTTTCAGATAAATTATTTAAGACAGATCCTTCAACTAGCTTTGCTTATAAGGATTAATTACTAACTTTGAGGATGAAAAGTTTGGTAACAGGTATTCTTAATTGCTATAGCTAAAAATTTATTGTCTCATTGATGTAATACAGCATGACTATTTATAGTTCTTGGACTAAGAAAAACATATTATTTATACTATGATAAACACAAGCAAGCTGCAATTCAGGTTATATTATAAAATATGCTTAATATAGGGAATGTCTCCTTCCTTTAATTTGAGGACAAGGTTTGCACTGATTTTAGCAGTGTCGGTTTAAGTCTTAGATCAAAATGGCCTTCCAGTGTGAAATTTCAAATGATTGATGTTAGGTTTCAGGCTTTCTGAATTATCTGTGCAGCTTTAGTTTGATGTCTTTTTATACATTTTTGAAAGGGAGTCTTTGAGATGTGTACATGGTTGAAATCTTTGTATCTGTCATCTTGTTTTTGTCACTTGTTATCTTTTAGATCAGGGTCTTTTTTTCCTTTTTTTTTTAATGAAAGGATCTTCCAATCTTAGCAGAACGAAATAAAAGGGGAGTAAAATTAACTCTACAGTCCATGTTAGGCTGCCACTACCACTAACTTTTCCATTTCATCCCACCTTCGTTTCCTTATTTGTGCGTATGGAGACAGGTTTTAGTTTTGGTTTTTAAATATTCAACCATTATTAGGGCAATCCTGCGGTATCTTACGGATCGCCAGTAATTTGTATTTTATATCGGATTACCTTCCCTTTAGAATGTTGATTAAAAGGTGGAACATAAACCTCTTACGCAATGGACGGACGATACTGAAATCAAGAGAAAAGAAAATTGTCAGTGACAATACTTTGGTTATGAGTTAGATGCTTCCATCAGTAAGAAAACACAGTTTTGTTGATACTTGTTAGTATTTATATCTTATGGGCTGCCAAAGAACAAGTTCTACCACTGCAATTCTGACTCCCACTTGTAATATTAATCTTTCATTATCCTCTTCGAGAACCTTCCCGTCTCGTCACAATTGACTGCCATGCCAGATGCAGAGAAATACTTACTCTGGGAAGAACTTTATGATTAAGAGATGTGGGCAGGTTTAAAATCCTAAAGGGAAGCCTTGTGTATTGTAGTGTGTGGATTATTGATCTGTGGGAATAATAAGATACAACACCTTTGGACAAAACAGTTAAAGTAGGAACTGTTCAGATTAGTTATCCCACGCTATCGAAACTGTTGGGGAAAAAAAATCCCCTTCCATAAGGAGCATAAAAATCAGAGATTTTTCATTCCAAAGTGCATTAAAACCCTTTCAGAAATGTTAAAATAACTTGCAAATAAAAATGGCAACCTTCGTTTTTTGGAAAAGAATCAAAACAGCCAGGGTTTCTTTATGTTATATTTTGTTGGAAGTCATGTTTCAATTCAAGTTTGTTAAGATATTTTTGTTTTATTTTAATCTGAATGCTGAATAGCCTTAGCAAATCAAGAACATATATATGGCTTTCAAGAAATAGCTATTAAGAGAGAATAGAAATTCTTTTCACCAGTTCATATTCATAAACCAATACAATATATATGATATATGACAATAAATATAGAATATGTTAGTCAATTTATATTTTCTGTATAAATATTTTATCTAATTCTAAATAAATTAGTTTACTATGCCTTTATTTGTAAATAGCATATATATTATTATCTATAAATTTATATACATGAATTGGTCATAGGAGTACCAATTTTTTATATAGAGGCAGTATCATTGCCTCATTTTTGGATGTCATCCAACATAATAAGCACTTTTTAAAATGTTGTCTACTTGGTTTTTCAGCCCGGTGTTTTAATGGATGCAAATGTGGCATGAATAGCTCACAAATGATTAATGGATAATATTTCAAGATATAAATAACAAAAGCAATTTAAAAAGCCGTGATAGGTTGTCTTTTTCAAAAATGAAACCACTTTTGCTTTATGCACTATGCTTTAGCAATTAAAAAGTTTATTGTACATTGGGAAAAAATTGATATAAACTCACATATATTAGAAAAAAAAAAGCAAGTGAAATAACACAATTGACAGTACAAAGGTATCTGAATGCACTTTAAAACATACAGAGGATTCTGTAGGGAAGGGTTAATAAATCTAATTTAATGATATGAACCTCACTGACATTAGAATTATTTCAATAAACAAACTGGAAGGATGCTAGAAAAAAATATTGACTCTGAATTTGTGAAGTCTCTGAATCCTCTTTGTATATACTGAAGGATGCAGTGAAGGGTATTGCTGAAGGGATCAAATCACTCTCAGCTCTAAGCAATCCTTGGCCACCTCACATTGAGTTCAGACCTGCCTGGTAGACCCATAGCCAATTTCTTTAGTGCAAAAACAAGTCAGAATGAGGCTCGTAAAACTCTGACATGCTGTGGAAGGTCTCAAAGTTGAAGTTAAAAGAAAGATTTAAGCAAATAAGCAATGTGTGCTTTGCCATACCCTTGAATTTGCTCAATAGTGTAACAGTCACTATTCCAGTAGGACTGGTATATGGGCAATGGGACATTAGTTAGTTACACACAGTTTCTGAAGTACTTTCATATAGCAAGAAAGTTCAACAGTGGTCAGATTTCTTTCAAGAGAGTTGTTTTTATTCGAAGTCATGCACAGGTAATGAGAGTCACCCACAGACTGCCAGAAGTGTTGCACTGCCGTAGTATGAGCAATGTACTCCCACGGGTGGGCAAGCAGAACAAGTTTGGGGCTCTGAACCTGAAGAAATGCCCAGTCATCTCTTCAGAGAGATTTGTAATTTGTTCAATGCAAAGTACCTGAAAAATTCTGTAAGGGTCAGAGTAAGCAGCAGCAGCGCGTGGCCTCTGTGAAGGGATTTACATGGCAAATGCTAATTATTACATTCCAGTGAATTTAAAGGCAAGAAGTCTTTTTCCTTTCTGAGTTGGTGCAGTTATCCCCAGGAAGTTAAGGTACCTTGCCTTGCCAAACTGCCCCTTCAGTAAGAGGCCTCGTTACCTTGCTCAGAGGTTAAAAACAATGCCCGTCAGTCTAAGCCACCACTTCCTGGCAGGACTCAAAGGAAGAGGTGGCCAGTCTGGCCCAGAGGACAGATGTACGATTCCCAGCCTTCCCTGTCGCTTGGCACCCTTCCAGAGCAAACCAAGGTGTGTGGGGGCTGCAATTGGGTGGACCCCACTGTGTTCCGAGTGTGGCCAAGGTGGGCACTTTCAGGGGCCAAGTCACACTTGCCAGATGCCTGGCTTGAAAGGACACACCATTTCTCACCTGCTGGGTCACAGCCAAACCTGGGACACCTCTCTCAAAGAAGGAATGATTTGCAGATCCTGGTTTCTCCAATGTTTTACACAGCAGGACCCTAGAGGTATATGACAGCTGATAAAGAAATGCTGTGTTCCTTTGAATCCTTCACAGTTTGGATGTGTGTTGTTGCTCTGCTTTCAAAAATGCAGCAGCTTGCTACTTCTGTGGTGAATTGTACAACTAAAAACTCTTCCTAGCTTTTGATGAATGCTCTTTATAGCTGTTTCCTCATCTTTGGATGAATGCTTTCATAAGAATAGATAAATATTGTACTATTTTATTTTCTTGACACGATCTTTGTTACATGAATGAGGCAGTAACTTTCAATGTCCTGTGCCTCCTGTGAATTATAGAAATCTGCTTTTAACTTTCTGACCTTTTTCAGTGGACTGTGGTTCCAACAGAAGGCCACTCTACTCTATTTTATCAGCTTCATTTAATTTGTGGGGAAGGGACAGGCATGCTCAAGTGCAAAGAGTAGAAAATACTTACTCTTTTGTGCTTATCGGATGGTATTTAATGAGTGATATAGGGCATTAACATCCTGGTGCCCTAGCAGATGAGAAAATAGAAGATCATACCAGCAGAAATGTATTCCCACAGCAACAACAGGATGCAGCACATTCCTACTGCAGGTTTGTTATGAAGCTGAGACAGAAAATCCTGCACTTCTTCCTAGATGAAAACACAAATATAGCCAAATATCTTCTTATATAAATATAACCAGTGGTTATATTTTACTTTAGTGCCTTTAAATAGCAACAGCAACAACACAAATAACAAACAACACAATTTCAAGACCTAGTACTTAGAGTCCCTTACCTTAACCAAAGAGTAACATTACTTATTTAATGTACTAACTTCAAAAATTACTAGGGTTTTTCTCAGGGATCAACCCCTAAATAACAGTATTAATTAAGGGCTTAATTTGGCATAGTTTGGTCAGCTCTAAATCTGAATCACAAGTTGAGATAAAATGTAGTGTGTGGCGATCCTCCGATGTGAGTCTCATAGTTCATATGCTAACATGGAGCTGATCTCCAGAGGTCTCTTCCAGCCCCAACCATTCTGTGGTTCTGGGGTTCTCTGAAAGCTCTTCTTTAACACTAAAAAGAATTTCCTGTCTATTGACAGTCATTAGAAGAGGGAGCACTGCTACCAATTAAAGTGCTACTAAATTAATTAATTAATTAATTAAAGTGCTTTTACCCTTCTGCTCAAAATAATTCAGTTTGTCATTTAACAGGAGTTCAATTCACACTGAATATAAGATATGAGATTTAGAGATTCGGGAATGGTTCATATTCCTAAACACTAGAGTTAATAGCAGGTAGACTACCAAACCCCACAACCTGTGCTTTCTTATCCTCTTCAGTATGTGTTTGATAAGACTTTGCACAAGGAAGTCCATCAAACTCCTACAACAAGCCATGGGACAGAAAAGTGAGCTCATCATTTATAATTTTAATTGTAGAGCTTAGCACTTGCAATCAACTACTCACCCAAAAACAGACTCTGTGCTGCCTATTTATTTTTAGCCACTGCACAATTAGCACTCCGTTAAATATTACACCTGCAGTGCCTTTTTCTTTCAATCTGTTGCTCTGTCTTTCAGTCTCCCTGCACCTTAAAGTGTGCTCCAGAATTTTTTTTCTCTTTTTTCTTCCTTAACAGTTTCAAGTTTCAATAGCAGTTATTGACACAGTCTAAGCCTTAAGACTACTTATTTTCAAGTATTTTCAAACTAGACATGAAAGGATTTTTCGAGCATGCATAATCACACAGCCATTGTGCTAGAAAAGAACAAGGATACAGTGGTATTTGGCCCGTGTGTTTTCCCACATTCCAGACACCTATGGATAGATAGGCTAGTTCTGTATTTGTGTATCCTTTCTGGATTTTTCTTCAATAAAATACATGCAATATTTTTTGGCACTGATTCTCAGTTTTCCACAGGCAATCTAAAGCATAAGCACTCCTACCCTCTGCTGCTACATCCATGTGGTTAATCCTACAGAACTGGAGTGTAGGTGTTTGGACAGTACTACCCCATCTACAGCTCCAGCACTTTATTTAGATAACCCACCACATACCCCAGTTTCCCAATCCTCTTTCATCCCTTTTTCTGATGTGGATGTGGATGTGTTTGGCTGGCAGGATGCACAGGTAGAGCACTCACATCTGCTGAAGCCCAAGTGACACACCTTGAGTAAAGCCTATTGAGAGGGAAAAACATATTGGATGTTTATTTAAAGGTTGTTGGACCGAGCCCTGCATCCACAACATTAGCTGCTAATATTATTTCCCCAGTCTACAGCTTTAGGAAAGACCTTTACAGGAAAATTTACTGCATACTGCTTTAATTCCTTGTAAACCAAAAGCAAACAGTTTAATCCTTGCTGGCATTACTTGCGCTTTATTTGTCAGAGGGAAACAGAGAGGTGTAATTAACTGTCATGTTTTGCATGGCCAACTGGCTCACAGAGAAATAAAATAAATAAGGGAGAATGTGAAACTTAAGGTCTGGTGGTGCACCCCTAACACATCCCAGACTGAAGCTTTTAATTTTAATTTGATTGATGTCTTCTATGCACAAGGGTCTCCCAGCAGGGTCTCAAAAGAGAGAAGTCTTTTATTCCTGTCACCAACACTCTCTTCCTCCTTGCTTAAACAACTTCAATTTGAACCTTAAAAATGGCATTTGAATCTTCTTACAAATTAGTGTAATGAAGCAAAGGAAACAAATCACGTCTCTTCCAAAAGTCTGCCACAGCTTTTTTTCCTCAAACATCAAAATCTCCTATTTTCTATACACCAGATGGTGATGTCTTCAGACAACTCCCAGCCTTATAATGACAGAGCATTGTGGTGTTACATGCACCCCTGATTTAAATCCCAAACAGTCTGGGTTTTTATTCAGATCATCAGAAAAGGATGTTCCAGTAGAGAAACAGCCAGACGACTGCCTCACATCTTTAAATCTGGAGACTATAACAACATATGCCACAAGCAGTTTGGACTGCGGCTGGGAGAGGTGGCCAAGTTCCCAGTTCTCTGCAAAGAGTTCTTGCACCAGGCAACTATACATAAGACAATAAATTTTTACTGTATTTATGTCAAAATGAGGAACAATTCATCATCTCTCAGGATTAGACTTGTATTCAGGCCTAATTATCAACAGTACAAATGACTATTAAGAAGCTGTCATGAATTTGTGTGTCTGTCAGACATGAGAAAACAAAAGGTGTAGGAAAAAGAGGAAAAGAAACTTTCATATTTTTAAACCTGATTCAGTGCATTATGAACATCACAGCAGGTTCCCTCTTGAGCAAGGCATGACTCACCTCCCTTGCCCACACCTACTGCCTCTCCCCTGCATGACATTAAATAAGCATCTGCAAAAGTGCAAGTTACTAACAGAAATTCAATTCATCACACAGAATAGTGAAAAGAAATACCAATCTTTTTATGCTTTTGTGTTTCTTCTTCCAGCCCCCACCACCTCTTTTTCTGGCTCTTAATTTGAATAGATTTGCATTTGAGGACCTTTCAAGGAAGATAAATTGAATTAGGTGCCCACATCTGATTGACATTCACCATACTGGTTTGCAAATTGCCACAAAAGACATTGAAGAAATCAGCACATCTGATTCTTTTTTGACACCTTTCTTTCTTATGTCATTTTCCTCCTGCTCCAATCAAAGACTTTCTCCTCTTGACTTCTGGATTGTATTTCACCATCTCCTGCTACAGTCTCTTCTGTTCTGGGCTCCCAACTATGATTTTTAAATTTCTGGTTTGCTTTGGTTCTGTCAGTCTTCATCTTATAGCTATCTATAACTGTTTACTACTATGTTATGTAACTTACTCTCTTGTTACCCCTGCTGTTAAACGTGGGTGTCTTATTTTTAGGTGTAAATTTTTATCTCCCGGGTTTGGGACCTTTTCACATGTTTTTAAAACAGAAGTGTTCTCTTTGATAACAGAGACAAGTCTGCTGCCTTTTATGCAGACAAAGTGGGAATTAAAGGCATCTGTAGACACAAGTGGAGACCTGAGTCTGATCTCCAAGGCCACTAACAGAGTACTGCAAATAGTGAACACTTGATGGAGACTGGGTAGGAGATGTCAAGAACAGGTCAATCCAGAAAAACTCAGAGAAAACTACTTGTAGGAAAGAAATTGTTGATGTACTTATACAATTATGAGCCAAGAGATGTGTTGTTTGAAGTCCTGCTACTAGAAGTAACTTTGGAGTCCCTGACAAGGCAGACAAATAGCCTGGAGAAACTTCAATGTCAGAGCAAATGTCTAAACTGGCCAGGACAACAGATCATTTCAAAGAGGACATATTGGGATGTATTTTTTCCACTAAACATATCCAAGAAAGGGGAAACCCTGTTTAACTTTTTTTTTTTGTGTGTGTGTGTGTGTGTGTGTGTTTGTATAAGGCATCTGTGCCACCCAAACTAAAGACAGCAATGGCTTGGGTGGGATGAGCACGCACTTCCCTGTTCCATTATCCAAGGCAGCAGTCACTGAGTGTGCTTAGCCTGGTGAGAACAGCATCACGGGTTATCCCGCTCGCTTTCCTCAAAGGAAATGCATTTTATTACTTTCATTATAACATATTTAATACATTCATTAAATAAAGGAGAACCACAAGAATTTCTTGTCCTTCACATGTTCCCTACACACCTGCCCCCATTCCTAGACCTTCTTTTGCCACCAGAGATTTCTAAAGTCTTCCCTTCCATTTAGGAGACACAGCTGTTTCCTGAGGAGGAACACACGCATGAAATACACTAGAAAAAATATGACTTCAAGAGTCATTAGAATCTTCAAAAGACATCTCAATTACTTATTTAGTGAAGAAAGCAAAGGGAATAGTGTGAAGAAAATAAGCAAATTTAAATGAGGAAATCAAAGAGAAACCAGCCTAGTGGAATCCCTGTGGTCTTTCCTACTTGTTTGTTATTACTTCTTAACAAATGTATTTGAACCACTTTTGTCTATTGCAATTCTTCAACAGTATTCCATTAGGATGTGAGAAACCATCCATCTAGGCATGAGGAATATGTTTCATTTCATTTTATTTCATTTCATTATTTAGTACATTTGGAAGAGATTTATCACGATTAATCTCAAGAGGCAGAAAAAGAATTAGATACCTTTGGTGTAAATAGCTTCGTAGGTGATGAACTCAACAGTTTTGTCTGGGTAATTAGAAGGGCAAGTTGCCACAATATGAATCCCCCTCTCTAAAACATGTGCTTAAAATCCTATTCCTCTTCAGGACTTTAAACTGAAACATTTACATAATTTTAAGTTACGCATGAGCTTTGGCACTGCTTAGAAAGATGACAGATTTGGGTACATTGAAGTGCCTTTCTGAGGTCTAATTTTTTTATATTATAGAGGCCATCATTCTACCCTCCAACCACATACAATTTGTTAATGTCTTTATACCTCTTTAAAGTTGGTTATGTGTTTTTTTAATCTGACTTTTTGCAGTTTCTAAGGACATAATTTGGCTGGCACTGCTTGCACCAGAATCCCCAGTTCATGCAGACACAGCCTTTATCCTTCCAGGGCCCCCACCACAAGACATCATTTGCAGCTCAGTGATGTTCCATGACTGCATACATCTTGAAGGTGGTGCTGGCACTTTGAGCCCAGTGCGGCTGCCAGGTGAGTGAAAGCAGTGTAAACACTCACAGCAGTTCACAGTTCACTGATGCCTGATCTTAATGAATTTGAATTGGTATTTCTTGCTGATGGCAGATCTTAGTGTACAGTTTGGTTTATTTACAGGAACCAGTACGCATACTTATCATTTTAAGTGAGACCTAAAATGGTGTGAACTCCACGCTTCAGTTGTAACAGATCCTCAGCAGGTCTTGAGACAAAGAAGTCCATTAAATTATGTGACATTTACACTGGATTTAATCTGAATACTCCTTAAGATACAGCACTTTCACCTTTCTTGCCTGATTCTTGGGAGGCCAGGGCTGTTCTCCGGTCTGAAGGCAATTTTCATTAATTCTATATTATCCTGTGATGGGATGAAATATTGTGAACAATATAAGCGAAAATTTTTTCCTGGCTTCAATTTTGCCCCCAAAGGATATTTACTGCAACAAATAATGTGGCATACACCTGGCTTGATCAAAAGAAATCAGTTTTCGATATTGAGGTTACAAGAAAAATTCTTTCTTCTCTGTCTCCAACACATTTTACAGGGAATTTCATTTATCTACCCCTTGCCAAATACAAAACTTTCTATGTTATGAAAAGGTTTTGCCTTACTCTTTCTCTTCTTATCCACCCCACTCATTGGTACTGAAGCTGCAGGGTGGGCCAGAATGGCTGCTTAGCAGATTGACCAGTGGCCAACTTTTATCTGGAACGAAAAAATTTACTAACCACTTGATTGTAGTAATTGTGCTTACAATTCCTTTGAAGCAGTACACCATTCCAAAATGCAGGATCCCAATTTTAATTAAAAATTACTTAAACAATGTCTAAATTGGCCAGATAAACTGAATCCCTAATGTGAAGTGTTCTTTGTGGTTAATGAACCGTTCCCCTGACAGTAAAAGCTTGGTACAAAATCACTGGTGTTCGTAATGTGGTCCAATAATAACACTGTTCATTATAATGACGATTATTTCTTGTTACAGTATAGCTTAAGGGGAAAGATGATTCATTAATAAATTTCCATTATTTTTTCTAATTCTAATAATTACTGCTTTTCTATTTTGTACCAGCATGATGTCTAGATTCAAAGGTTAAGCAATGAGTCCTAAATATCTGGTAGGCCTACTGCACACCTCAGGATATTGTATTCATGGAAATTTAAGAATGACACAGAGTTGTTCTATCAGTCCCTGAGGTTTTCTGCATGAAATATGGACTGAGTTTATGATATATTGCATCAAAGCTGATGCTAGATCTTTGTAGCTTTCATTCCTGGGAGAATTATTAACGTAAAAGGCTTGAAAATAATATGGAAAAATGAGAGCAAAGGGACATATTTTCTGTGGAGATATTCAGCTTTTCCAGAAGTGTTTAGGTTGTGAAAGACCTTTAGGATCATTGAGTTCAACAATGAACCCAGCATTGCCAAGTCCACCACTAAACCTTGTCCCTAAGTGTCACATTTACAAGTCTTTTAAATACTTCCAGGAGTGGTGACTCTACTCCAACACTGGGTAGCCTGTTCCAGTGCTTGACAACCCTTTCAGTGAATAAGTTTTTCCTGATATTCAATCTAAACCTCCACTGGTGCAACTTAAGCCATTTCCTAATATCCTATCACTTCTTACTTGGAAGAAGAGACCACCTCCCCCCCACCTACAACATGTTTTCAGGTAGATGTAGAGGGTGATAAGGTCCCCCCGAGCCTCTTTTTCCCAGGTTAAATAACCTCAGACATTTGGCTGACTCTAAGTGTGATTTTAGCCATGGACAAATACGTGTGTAAGCAATAAAATACGTGATTAATAAATCTTTAATTTGCTTGTGCAATTCCTCGATTAGTGCATGAGGACAGCCCTCCTCATGCTGAATATACACAGTAGGAGCCAGGATTGCTGAATAGTCCATCACATAGAAACCTCCTTTATTGCACTTTTGATCAACTTAATTCAAATGGCTTGATTATAAAACCGCCTTAAAATCAGGGATATTTTGATATGTAATGTGCTTTAAATAGATGCATATATAAAGTACCATGTCTTGCTGAGTCTTTACAGTGCAGTAACAGGAAAGCAGTGTGTAGTTACTGACACTATTTCCAAAAGCATAAATTGGATCTCATCTACTACAAAATAGATGGAGCACAGGTGAAAATGGATAAACAGTTTCAGACTTTGGAAAAACTAGCTTCTCGCTAGTCTGTCCTCAAATAGCAGCCAACAGTGAACGCCTAGAGTCATTCTAGCCTGACAATTTGCTAGCCTTTTTTGAAACTACAATCTACAGTTTTTAGATCTTCCAAAATAATATGCATATCTCCTCCCAAATTCCTTTAGCTAACAACTCAGTTAAACAAGGTTTCTTCCCACTGTTATGAAACACGAACTGCCCTGGTTAGATTAGTCTGAACTGTCCAGCCAAAGCATTCACTTGCAAAGCAGTCACATGCAAAATAATACAGAATTGTCTGTATTTACTTCGGTGACTTCCTAATCTCATGGACGATATGTTTTAGAGATTCTTAGGGGTGTAAAGAAATTCCATCTGTGGCAGGAAACCTATTGATGGTGGCATGAAAATATAACATAAAGCTGAGAAAAAGTAAAGTGTGGCTGTGTGAGTTCAGCTGTGAAATCACAAAGCAGCTAGGTCAGGTAAGACCACTAACGCTCTTTCTCACATATGCCGCTGGCTATCACCAGATGCTTTATATAAAACAAGATATTAGCAAGAGATATCTCAAAAAGTAGTTAGCTTGTATTTCAGAAATAATATAGTGTCAGACTGCCCTGGACTGGAGTGCTGAGCACCTTCAGCTTCTTTGGCTTCAGTAGGGAGAGGAGGAAGCAGAGTGCTGGCAGGCAGCCAGAGCAAAGTCTTGGTCTGAAGCAATTTGTGTAGATGTAAGGCAAGACAGGCTATGACTTCTAACTTCAAGGCATTAACCAATGGGTATGGTTCGGTATATGTCCTAACTATAGGCCTGAGGCTTAACACTGAAATCCTTAAGATAAATTTTTGCAGATTAATAAAATAATGAAATATGACAGACACTTAAAGCCTTCCACAGGCATAAAACAGTGAAAAAAATCTTGATCTGACGTCATTAACATAGCTATTCAAAGAAGTTTTGGAGCAACTTGACGGAAAAATTGAAAATGGTTTGTCACACCCCTTTTTGGAGATTGTCTCTAAACCTGCAAAAGCTTACTCAACACCACTGAAGTATCCCAGATTATTTCCTCAGAGACCTCTAAATTTCACCAGAGTCTAGCTGTTCTAAAATTCCATGTGGGAAATTTTTTCATTCTTTTATTTTTTCTCAAATATCCCAAGATCTTCTATCTCCTCATCAACTTCATGAACATCAGTCCCAGCAGTAGCCCGTAGAACAAGTAAAATCCTTCTCCCAGTAGGCACAGCAATGCAAGATATTTCCAAAATTTTGCCTGTCCTCTATCGTTGTGACCAAGATGAAAAACTGAGAGGAAATAGACCTTATAAGTGTTAGATGTCATTGTGATGTGCCACTGCTGTAACAAGACCACTTGTTTGGGTATCTTTTGCTCTTCTTTGGAGGGCTGACCAAGTCCAGCTGGATCCACCTGATCTGTCTGACCGAGTCAGGACTCCATTGCAACTTCTCTGAAACATATTAACATGTTTTCAATATACCAAGACATAGCAGCAACGTAATGCCAGTGTATTAAACCTACTTCCAGTCTGAATTTAATCCACAGCTCATCTTGCCTTATTGAGACTTCAGAATTCAATTCTTTTCTTTATTTTGTTAAAGAAAGTATAATATTGCCATTATAAGCGCATAGCACATGCATTGATCTTTTCCAACTCCATTTAAGTTAATGGAAAACTTAGTATTAATTCTGTTTGGAATTTACTCAAAGCCTGTGAAGAGAAATGAATTATTCTCTACCTTTAATTTTTTTTTTAAAAATGCTATAACATGTTCAGGGCAGAGGCACATGCTCAATTATTCTGGTGGTGTATTCATTACCTATAAAACTCAAAGCTGATTGGTGGACCTTAATATAGGCTCAACAATTCACAAAAAATCTATAAAATGGCCTATGCATTCACCTTTTCTTGATGGTAAATATTTATGCCAGTGGCATTGTAAATTCAGTTTCAGTGGGTAACTGAGAAACACATAGCATGCGTTAGAACTAATAATTTGTGACTTGTTATTTGAATACTACAGTTAGGGCACATTTTGGATAATTGTGTCTAACAATTTCCTACAATTAACTACAGTGGTTTTCTGTAATAGAGTCTCTTATCTTACAGTTGCCTGGAGGAAAGGGTTTTGAGGGAAGAACACTTGAAAGAAACGCTTCTAGAACCACATTCTCACAAGTGCGCTGGTTTTGGCTTAGATAATTTTCTTCACATTAACTTGTATGGGGCTGTGTTTTGGATTTGGGCTGCGTGTTGGTTTAGCATGGCCAGGTTTTTGGTAGTGGGGGGGCCACAGAGGTGGCCTCTGTGAGAAGCTGCTGGAAGCTTCCACCACGTCCAGCAGAGCCAATCTCTGATGACTCTGAAGATGGACATGCTGCTGGTCAAAACTGGGCCAATTAGAGAGGCTGGTAACACCTCTGTGATAACATATTTAAGAAGAAAATCAAAACGAGTGCATGCAGTTCTAGTCAGAGAAGAGGAGGCGGTGAGAACATGTGAGGGAAACAACATGGACACACCAAGGTCAGTGGAGAAGGAGGGGGAGGAGGTGCTCCAGGCACCGGAGCCGAGGTTCCTCTGCAGGTCATGGCGCAGACCATGGTGAAGCAGTTTGTCCCCCTGCCACTCATGGGTCCATGGGGGATGCAGAGACCCACCTGCAGCCTGTGGGGAGGTGTCCATGCCGGAGCAGGTGGATGCCTGGAGGAGGCTGTGATCCGGTGGAGGACTCGGTGGAGAGAGAGTGTCCTGCTTCCAGTCTGGAGCAGCCTGTCCTTGGAGGACTGCACCCTGTGGAAAGAGAGACCCATGGCGCAGCAGTTTTGGGAGGACTGTCCGCCCGTGGGAGGGTCTTACATAGCAGCAGTTTTGGCAGGACTGCTGCTTCTGAGGGTGGACCCACGCTGAAGAAGTTCATGTAGAATTGTCTTGCACGGAAGGGACCCCACGGCCTCACAGGGGAAGACTCCTCACCCGGAGCAGCACAAGAAAAGCTCGAGTGATGAACTGACCAAAACCCCCACCCCCCTGTCTCCCTGTGCTGTTGGTGGGAAGGAAGGAGAGATTAGGGGAAGAAAAGGTGTTTTAAGGGCTTATGTTACTTCTCATTATCCTCCTCTGATCTTGTTAGTAATAAATTCACTTTGTACTTCTAAGTTGAGCCTGTTTTGCCTTTGGAGTGTTTTTCAACCAGTCAGTATCTCAACTCATGAACCCTTCATTAATTTTTCTCTCCTCTGCCCAGCTGTGGCAGGGGAGGGTGAGTGAGCAAGTTTCGTGGGTGCCTGGCATTTGGCCAGCGTCAAACCACAGCAGGCTGGAACCTGTATTGATAATACAGAGGTGTTTCAGTTATTACCAACCAGTGCTTGCACAGAGCCAAGGCCTTTTCTGCTCCTCACCCCATCCCACCAGCAAAGAGACTTGGGGGGCACAAGAAGTTGGGAGGAGACACAGGCGGGGCAGCTGTGGGAAGAAGAAGGAAGGAGGGACATTCAGTGTGATGGTGTTTGTCTTCCCAAGTCACCGTTACATATGATGAAGCCTGGCTGTCCCTGGGGATGGCTGAACCCCTGCCTGGCCATGAGAATAGGTGAAAGAATTCCTTGGTCTGCTTTGCTTGCATGCATGGCTTTCGTTCTACCTGTTATTCTGCCTGCACTTCAACCCAGGATTTTCTCACTTTTGCTCTTCTGATTCTGTCCCCCAACCCACTGAGGCAGGGGGGCAGTGAATAAGCAGCTATGCGGGGCTGAGTTGTCGGCTAAGGTTAAACCACCACAAGGAATGTCATTTGCCTTCTTTTCCAGTGCATATGTGAAATGTGGATAAATTTCAACAGGTGTACTAATGGTAAAAGGAGCTTTAAAAAATAAAGAGTGATTTTCTTCTGCCAGTCAAATACCGCACTTTGCAAGGAATGGATTTTTATCCACACTGACGTATAAATGCAACAAAGAAATCTGATTGAACTTCAGAAATGAAAAGCAGAAGCATGTGTATGTGTGTCCCTAGAGTCAGACAAGGAAAACAACATGCAAAATGTCAGGTAGGAGTACAACATGCAGGAAATTCTGGTGATATCAATCACAAGAATTGCAATAGGAGAAGCAGCAAATCTTTCTCGACAGTGCATTAAAAGTTAATTTTTCAATCTGCCCACTGCTCTCTGCCAACATGATGGGATGCAGCACTAAAATGCTTCCATTTCTTTCTGTCTTGGGACATAACAACCAACCTGAATTCTTCACTTGGCACATAAGAACCATGAAGGCTACTTCTCAGTAGAAGATTCTCCATAAACACTGAGAGTCTGACATGATGATAAGGCATCTTACATGTGACTGTACTGTCAGACTCATTTACTGGACTGTGCAAACACAGACATAGAAAGATTGTGAAGACTTCAGGACAAGAGAGAAATTCTTTGGAAACCAGAGATGAGCTTTAGCTATGTACTACAGACTTCACCCTGCAAAAACAATGGCACTATTTTGACCCTGTATTTTGATAAAGGAACTCATCTCATAACCCAAATCTAAGGATAACTTAATCTAGATGGTGGTGGTTTAGTCACTCATTTGATATTTCACACTAAGAAACTGATGGAAGAAGGAGAATTACTAGCATTTTTATTCATTAAAATGAAGGGAAATCTTTGGGCAGAGAAGGAAAAAAGTATATGAATAATGCTGCAAGAATGAACAAGATATGTGAAGGGACAGCTGAAACAGATATCACAGCTATAGACTGTCACAGCACTAGACTGAAAAAAATAAATTTGAATTATGCCAAGCAACACTTTTAAAATGATGCTTTTTAAAAAACTGCAAAACTGGTTCAGTTTCTTTTCTTCACCCTCATGCACTGCTTCCTTGCAGCCAAAACTGAAAAAAGGAGTGCTGGCAAAGTAATAGGAGGACATTTGTACTTGTGACTAGAATGGTTTCTTGCAGAAAAATGAAGTTTCAGTTGTCTAAAGCTATTTTGAGATCATGAAGAAGTATGGCTAAATGTCTGGGTCAAAGTTAATTTAAATATTCATATTCTTAAAGAAAAATTAATTTTGACATTTTAAAAATTAAATATCTTGAGATTCTATTTTGAAACAATATTGTTTTAAAATATGCTTGAATTCAAAATGATAAGAATGAGAAGGAAGAAAAGAACTAATACATATAAATAATTTTGAGGTGGACAAAGTAAATATGGTGATGAATTTTTAAATCTTCTGTTTTAATCAACTGGGATATCAATTGTCCCAGAAGTTTAAATTTTGACAGGTTTAGTCCTGTTTTATAAAACCATCTTCCCAGACATGGCTTTGTCGAAGTGCTCTATGCTTTTCCCTTTGCAACTGCATGTGAAGAGAGACTGCAATTTGAATGAGAAAATAAAAAAGATCCAGTCATGAGCGTTTATGCTGCTCTGCTTACAGACAGTCAACAGCAAACAGACCCTAGATCTCTAGTCTCGAATAATTTTCACTGTGAAATAGAAGTTTTATTTCAGAATGTGCAAGTGCTTGTGGTTATAAAGTGCTATAACCCTTGGGAATTGAACCAACAAGAAAAGAGCAAGGGAAAGAAAATTAAAAGTTAAGACCACTTTGATTATTTCTTTGTGATCAGATGTACTGAATGCATAGACTTTAATTGTAATGGTCTTTTTGAAATTTAAAAACTCCACACTTTTACTTCTGCTGTGGAGATGACATCATTTTATGGTACCTCTTCATTTCTGCTAAGGAGACAGAAGAATTCTGTGGCATTCTAACCAGCAGTGGTCTCTCCCTGGTGCAATTTGTTCATTTAATTGTGAGGAACAGTTCTTATTCAGTGATGTTCATCAGGAGAGCAAAGTTAAATAAGGATCTTTCTACTAATTTTCTGGGTAGACAAACCTTTAAGAAACGAGATAGAAGTGCACAGCCTAAGGTCACTGGCACAGTAATCACATTCCTTCCCAGTCCATTTGACTGGACCATGGTATAGGAATTTTTTGGCTGAAGACTCAGCATATTTTTTGTATGCCCCTTCCCCCTTAAGGGGATGTGAAGCTATAAGAATTGAAATTGATATCATGATGAGTAATATATACTGCAGAGAAGAAATCCATCAGATAGTAGATAAGGAAAAGCAGTTTTCCCATTATCTTTGTATTTGCGTTATTTGTATGATACAGACATTATTTTTCTTTGTCACAGGTATTTATTATTGACTGTGATGAGCCTATTGGTTAACAAGTTTCCATTTTGTGCAGTAAATGTAAAACCTTTGTTGTATCATAAAGAGTCTATACTTGATCCAGATCCTGAAGACTCAGCAAGACTACCTCAGGTGCACCCTGAGAAACGTGACAGGCAGAAAAGATGGAAATTTGGACAGTGATGTGGGAACCAGATTTTTCAGTGTGTGCAGCAGCCTGGCTCCCAAGCACACCTTGTAGTGATGCTATACACTGAGCTTCCCCTGACAGTCTTCAGACAGTCAAGAAACCAGTTAAACAGAATGAAGGGTAGGGTAGAACAACACATACGAAAGGGAGTATCTTTCAGTGGAAGAATAAAAATGAGATTCACAGATTGACATTGCCAATACTCACTGAAGGTCTGGTAGCTTCTAGGATGAATAACAAGGTTTTGAGTGTTTTTATGTTTGCATCTCTAGTCTCAGTCTAAGGTGGTCCTGACTTGGCATTGTTACAGAAACAGTACTACCATATGAAACTGGTCATTTCCACCAGTAGTCTGGTGACCAGATATCCTCATTATGATATCATGATGAGGAGTAAGAGGGCAGAAAAGCAGCAGCTGTCCTCAACATGTGCCTTTTCTGTTGGGTTATGTGGGAAGGCAATAGCACTGAGGAGTGCTGAGTAGCTGTCTTGTCATCAACTTGTGGTGGTGTAGCTGTGGTTGGGAACAGAAGTTGTCGGTTTGGGCCAGGGAAAAGGCCCTGCTGTGATAAAGCTCAGTTCCTGGAAACCCATCTCTTGCAAAGTTTCCAGTAGTCTATACAGATCCAGGAGCTGGTGCTATACAACAGTTTTATTGAGGAATAATATTCCAGTCATGCTTTGGGTAACAGAAACTTGTTTGTCAGCCCATATGAAGTAAGGAAAAAAGCTGAATATCACTTTTTTTTAGAAAGAGGAAACAAAATGTCTAAACTAAGCAGAGGAGATGAGATGGGCATTTCTCTATTTCTGAAACAAATCAGTGATCTCTAGGCATTACTGGTCTCTCCAATTTGGAAATGAATATTTCACACTGTCTTCAGGATGCACCTGATTGAACTAAATAACACAGTGCTTCCAAAATCTAAAGGATCAACTTCTCTAGGTATTGGTCTATTCACACACTGAAGAAAGGCTTTCCAATATTGAGAGAAATGAGGGGATTTTCCCTTCCAGGGAAGAAAAGCAAGAGCACAATCTGCAACTGTGAAATGTGATACAGAATAAGACTGAAAAGCAATAGAGGAGAGCCATCATCCTGTGCAATACTTTGATTTTAAGCATCAGCGAGCAGTGAAGCAGCTTGCGTTTACCAAAAAGTACCATTCTGTTTGTGTGATATGTGCCACTTACTCCACAGGCCTCACTTGATAGAGACTTTTGCATAAGGAGGACCACGAAGACCAAGAAAAGAAAACATACCCTTTGGCACCACAAAATTTGATTGTAAGGAAGATGAATGTCTCCTGCCAAAAGGACAAAACCAAAGTAATGAAACAAGGATTTGACTGACAGGCATGTTAACTGATAAGAATATTACCTGTGCTATGCAATAGGGCACTCAGCCGTGGTCTCTAAAAGTGGAAATGAAAGACATTACAGAGACATCCAGGACTTTATGAACTTGTGGATGCAAAACTGATTTTTCACAGGACATCACCTAAACTTGAAAAGTCATTAAGGTAAGAAATAATCTAATCACTGATGAAAAAAATGACTACAACTTTAATAGAGAGGAGCAAAACCAGCAAAGTTATAGGGTTTTTTTCCCACTTATGAAAATTCAAACACTGGGACTGAGCAGGGGTGTAGAGGCCAGTGGTTCATATAGATGTAATGGATTCATTCACTCACCTGTTTGGCCACAGAATTTTCTATTCCAGCAGTGATTTTATATTCTTTAAAACACTGGTTAATATTAATTGTAGTTGCAAAATCAGGACGCCAAAGATAAACAGAATTTTTTGAGGGCAAGTAAAAAACTTATTTTCAGAAGGTTTTTTTTCAATTTTTGTTTATTTTTTAACTATGATATAACGTTGTCTCCAAAAACTCTGTGTTACCCTTGTTATTTCAATTTCTTCCTTCGTCTTCATCTGGAAAATAATCTGAAAAGACTTCATTCACAGAGTAATTTTTGGGGAAAAATGACAGCTTTACCCCATGGTTATTATTCTGTAGAACTTGCTTAGACTTTGTAATATGCAGTGTCCTGTGACTCTGCAGTCTACTACTTAGGAACAGACCCTAAAAAGGTAACTAAGGATTTTTACTTTTTTTTTGTGACTGTAAATTCAAAAAGATTAAGAGTGCTAGTCTACAGATATCCCCCTGAAAGTTGAAAGAGTGAATTAAGAAGAACCTGCCAGGACTGTAGGTCTCTTGTGATCTCTTAAATACGTTAGAGGTCAAAGTCGTTAACTCCAGGCCCACGTAAATAGGCCCAAAGAAAGTGAGGCCAAGATGAAATCAATGCCACAGGAAGAATTGGAATAGCTAGAGAAAAAAATTTCAATTTCATGACAACTTTGATCCTTCTAAATTGTTTTTTTGCTGCTGTCTGCCCACCCTTCGGTGTATTCCCCAAAGGATATCAGGTTAAAGACTCCATTTTCATTTGGAAGTGGGTGGGCAGATTTTAAATTTAGGTGACTTTTTGTTTCCTCCCCTCAAAAGCCCTATTAGAACTCCTCTCTCCATAAAACTTTTTGGCTTTGAAAGTGTATTTCAGCAGATATCTATTTTGTTGAGACAAGTTTTCTGCACAGATTTTACTAGAACTTAGGCAGTGCTGTGGGTCTCTAGACCTCATGAGTGCAGCATGAAGGGCAAATGCCTTCAGTCTGCATCAGCCCAAGGGAACGACAGAAGTTCCTTCACTGGGAAAAAGAGAATGTGTTTGATGAAGTAGAACAGCTGTCATTAAAGGTCTGCGTTTGGGGGAAAGCAGCCTAGGTCTGTGCCAAAGGCAGTTAACATTTCCTTCCAAGTTTTCCTTTATCTGTGTGGAGCTCTTAGGTGAATTATTTTTAATCACACACCACAGGTTGAAGTCCCAGAAGGGAGAATTTTCATCAAAAGCATCAATCCTTTCTTCCATAAAGAGCTCCAAAACCAGGTGGCTGTGCTTTCCAGTGCATCATGAAACATGAGATGCTATTCCAGCAAGCACCCAAGTGCGTCACATTTTACAGGATATTTTTGAACCTGTTGAAAAGTGCTGGTTTTAGTAACTGTTTGCATGTAATTTCTCTTTCCTGTAGCTGGTGCTGTGTCAGTATTTAATATATCATCCCCTCATTAGAAACACTAAGCTGACATTTTCTCTGGACAGTCTTTTATGTTAGATTCTGCGAGACATAAGGGTGAAATCCAGTTGTCTGAGCTTCAGAGAGTTCCAACATTTAGCATTATAAAGTCTTCAAAGATAAAGAGAAAGAAAAGTCTAATGAGTAGAAAGATGAAGTAACATTTAGAATATTTTTTTCCAAATAGGCTTTATCCTTTGTTTTTAACTGAATCTCTGCTGTAGAAACTACTGTGAGTAAAAACACAGGCTCTAATTTTTCTGATAGGATTGTTTTTTCTCCTTTGTAACTGTGACATTTTTGACCAGGTCTTGTAGGAGGGTAGGACTGTGATGGCTCTTCTGTGGGAAAAATCTTACTGAGACAAAAAAGGACAAGATATTGAGTATACATTTGCTCAAAATGGGTTTGGATTGTTCAAGAATGGAATGGAGAAGTGCTTTTTAAACAGACAAGTGCCAGAGGAGGCACATACTTGGATTTGGTTCACTGTTACAATCCTTTGTTAAGTCTAATAGCTGAGAAAAAGCCAAGTGATTAAGCCAGGAAAACACATGCTCTCTAAAACAGCACCACATAAGAATGAATTGTCAAGTGTCATTCTGCAAGCCCGTGATAGAGGCTTATAGACATTTTCTTGGCTATGTTGTAAAACTTAAAACCACACTGGTGACCTCAGGTGACGTTGTAGTCTACAAATCAGATGCCTACATTTCTCACTACAAGTGACTGGAACGAGAAGTTAAATTAATTATGAACTGCTGTTCCTAATCTAACCAAAACATTGATCTGATCTTCTTCTTCTTTTTTTCCTTTCCCCTTTTTTTTCTATTTGTTCTTGATGTAAGTTAACATTTATAAGAAGAATAAAATATTATCTTTGTTCAAAGCTTCCTTTTTTATCAATGTTCCCATACTCTAATATTTGAATAAAGACGGAGACAAGGTGTCCATCAGTTCTCTGTAACAAGTGACCATCTGATGTTTAAGCAAACAGACTGGGCATATGATGTTCTGTTCTATGTTTCTCTTCTAGCAGTCACTGATTATAAAAAGCTCTTTAAAAAGCAGCAGAGGAATAAAAAAATGTTGGAAGCAGGCTGATTCAATGTCCATCTAGAAAGGTAATTATCATATACCCTACATGTGCTGCTCATTTTGAGGTATGTTTCAGATGTAAATAAATTTTTAAAAATTTAAGGGAGAGTATTTGCAGAAAAGCAAAGTTTTTAAGTTCTGAATAAAATGTCATCTCTCTGCACCCCTCCTATGCCCTCTGCCATTAATGAAAGTAGAGGCAACATGGCAAGAAATTGGATTTCTGACCTTGCTCTCTTTGAAGTCAGTGACTAAATTCCCATTAATTTCTACAGAAGTAGGTTCAGATTTTTAATTTGCTTTGTCCATTTCACAGTGGAATGTATATATTGTCTCAGCAGCACACCTCTGTGCTGCCAAAACCCACTGAGATACTTTGCACTGACATTTAACAGAGCAGGTTAATCTTTGTTACCAGTTAGCTAAACATACAAACTGGCTGCTTTTCAAATGCTAAATTTTGAGACTTTCCCTCTTTTCTCTTCTGGTAAAATACCTGATGTTCTCTGGGTATTGTTGGCAAAACAAACAAGATCTTAAAGCATATCCTGTGTATTGATTGAACCCTCAAACAATCAGAGGGAGTGCCATTCACCTTACTAATATCATGTCTTTGTAGAGTTCATGACCTCGTCTATACACAAGTGTTGCATAATGACTCAAGCCTGGATGACTCATGTTAAAGCAAGGCAAAATCTACAATTAAGTTCATTTGACCAAGTTTAAATTTCCCTTAAAATGATTTAGCCTGTGGCCCTCTGTAAACTAAGCCAATCAACTACAACAAGAGATGAATTGGCTGAAGTCCATCATATTAATACGCTGCAGCTTTCCTTGCACAGTTAACTCTTAAAAATAAAATTTCAGCCAAAAATAGGAACTTCTTTGAGACACTGCAGTGCATGAATACAGCAAAATCATAGAATCATATAATTGTTTAGACTAGAAAAGACCTTTAAGGTGATTGAGTCCAACTGTTAACCAGCACTGTCAAGTCCACCACTAAACCATGTCCCTAAATGTGACAGCTACACATCTTTCAAATACCTCCAGGGATAGTGACACAACCACTTCCCCACACAGCCCCTTCCAATGCTTGACAACCCTCTCAGCGAAGAACTTTTTTCTTATATCTAATGTCTGAGGGGTATTTCTATCTGTATCTCAGGTTTCTTTTACTAGGAATGACCTTTAGGGGCCCAGATGGAGAGTAGGTTCTTTGGATGTTCAACTCTTCTTGGCCCCATCAATTTGACCATAGAGGTTCCCAGAGTCCCTGCAAGTCCAGGTGCTATGAGATGGGCTGTTTGGATCTTGCCAAGGGGAGCTGGCTCAACTTCTGTCCTTCCTGCAGCAATTAAACACCATGAATCAAAGCTGCTCTTGGGGTGCTACCATCTACAATGGGTTCATAACAGAGTCCAGGTAAAAATCCCACAAGCTTTGGAATAAAAAAGAAGGAAATGGCTTCTAGCTTGTGCTCAGGGTGCATAAGCTAGAAACATTAATGACTGGGTGATGAAACACTGACTGTGCTCTGAAGAGCAACAATTACATTACATTAGACAGTCACAGAATAATGGAAAAAATCATCAGAAAATCTATCACACAAGGACTGAAATGCACATATCCCACTCTGAACTGAAACCAAATGACTCTAAAAAACTGATTCATGTAGGTTTAAGAGGTGAACTTTGAGTTATGTCTTTTATACCAAAGTAAAGGATGGGGGTGCCAAAGACCAAAGTTCTGATGGGATTTTGGAGAAGAGGAACAGAAATGCAGCACAGGAAGCAGAGATGATGTACACAATTATTTGTACCCGGTCTAGCTCCAAACATTTCATACAACTGCACTACACCAAGAGCCATTGATACCTTCCTAAAGCACTTCCCAAGCAAGTTTTCCAACTCCTCAAGTGTTGGAGGACTAACATCTTGGAAAACACATCTCAGTTTATTTTGATGGGGGAATGTTTTCCCTCAGTCATACATGTCTCAACAATCTTTTGTGAATGACTGAGGATATTGAAATGTCCTGCACTACAATAATATATTCCTTCCTCTAGCAGACAACCTCATTTTCTGAAGGCTTATTGGAAAAAAAAAATCTTATATAAAATTTACTTCAGATCATTTAGCTTTTCTATCTCCTTTTATAATCCAATGAATTTTATTAATTTTAATAATCTCCTTGTGGGCTCAAAGATTGTAGGGCTTAGATTAAAATGTAGTGCATATGAATCTGGGTTCATAAAAGAAATTGTCTCTTCTTGCTTATAAAGTTGCAGTTACTTGATTCAGCCAATGCAGCTGAGAAATGGGATGCGAGTATACTACCTGCTGACTGATTTTTATTCTTGTGTCTACACAAATCAAGTAGAGATGGTTTAGCTGCTATCTAAATTAGGATTGATAAACCTGACACATATCTGCAAGGAATCCTTTCCAGAGGTATTAAACCCGCAGCCCGTATCAGTATTTTTGTAGCACTATCAGTCAATGTGATCAGTGACAAAGATTAGCAGTGAGCTGATGTCCATGGCAATTATTTTTTTCTCTTTTTCAGCAGAGATGGGCCCAGTAGTGCAAATATGGATATGTCTGATTGTAAAGGTGTCCCTTTGCTGGCAGTTGCCCTTTGCCAGCAGCAAAAAATGAAACCTCCAGGTAAAGTACTTATTCTTTGATTACTGTAGCCTCCATAGAAGCCAGTTGAACTGTAGCCCAATATAGAGTGAAAAACCCATGTATTCCTTGGCTTTCACCAATAGCTGAGAGAGCCAAACAAATGAGAACCACCTTATTTCTTACTTTGCAACTTAAGAGGAAAGTTATCAAACTGAGATTCCAATAAAGAATACATTCTTGTGAAACTGAATATGATTGGTTGCTTCTTGCAATTTTAAATAATGCCCCCTAATGCTTTATTACAATTCTTAAAATGCTTTCATTTTAAGACAGTTATTCCTGACAAAAGGAAAAGGAAAAGGAAAAGGAAAAGGAAAAGGAAAAGGAAAAGGAAAAGGAAAAGGAAAAGGAACGTAGAAGTCAGAAATGCAGAGTAAAATACCACTCTGCTCTAGGGCCAAAGTTGCCCTCATAAGTTCCACCCTCAGGCAGGAAAGGAATAAAGATGAAGGCACCTTTTGAGATCAGCTTATTTGGAAAGATCAGAGAAGAGAAAAGAACAGCTATATCCACATCCTTACCTTTGATGTTGTGCTTTCAGAATAACTTTAAATATTCTAGTTAAAAATTGGTTTGTATGAAGACAATGCTGCCCCGTTCCTCTCAGTAATTATAATCACTTCTAGTTCTAATGAGGCAGATCCAAAATCTTGGTGGGTGAGGAAAGTGTTCAAGTATGGAGTGAAAAGAGTTCTTCCATCTTGAAGATGGAAGACACAAACTGGACATCCAAGAGTGAATAGCTCATCCCCAAGAATGCTCCAAATCCATACTCAAACTACAGACTGAATGTTGCATTTCTGAGACATCTTGTGCTTCTAGAAATGAAAGGCATCGTAAACACCCTAGGGATTGTTTAATTCAGTAACCAAAACATAGGAATATGGTACATCCTCATGTGACAGATGTATATTAACTTACAAATGTGGTAAATAAAGCTAAGGCATAGAAAAAATGTTAACTGTAGAATTTTATTCCTCCATCTCTGAGATGGTACAGAATTGTAAACAAATATTATTACACAATTTCAAGCGTGTCTCCTGTTTAAAAAAACCCCCAAAACAACAACAAAAAAAGCCTAGAAGAAAAAAAAGTTCTGGTTTTACTTTTGCTCTTTTAAATTTTTTTAAGAAGGCTTGGACTTTGGTGAGGAACTTTGGTGAAGAACCTTGGGTAATTATGCCACTTTGACATGTCCTTACAACTCAGACAGTGGCAAGATGCAGAAGATATGATCTGTAAAGGCACAGAGCAACGAAAAGCAGTAAAATCTGTTTATCTGCTTCATGGTTAAATAGAGCAAAAGATTTACAGATACACGAATAAGGACAGACACATAAAACCTAGACATGTACAAGACAGGACTTATTTGAATTTCTCATGAAAAATATTGGGCATGTTGTATTTTTGGCCTCACATTTGCATGAAGATATAATAGCTACAAATACATTATACTTCTCACCTTCATAAGGTAGTTAGAGACTGACTGAGACTAGCGAAGGTGTAGGATGTTGCACTACTGTTAGGCAGGGACATTCTGGCCCTCGTCCAAAATTGTTTCTCAAAGACCGGTTTCTTCATATCCCATTGAATACATCTTTGTTCTTGTGAATGGTTCCTACTTTTGGGATCTTCTCAAAGTGGATGTTATGACATTTACTCCCATGGATATCGGAATCAATAGCTACAAAATGTTCGAACACACAAAGTAATATGGCAGTATGGAAAATGGCCAAAGCTGTCACAGAGAGATACATGGAGAACTTCATAGCATTAGCTTAAGACAAACCTTTTCTGGATCATCACAAATCACAATATGACATTACCAAGTAAACTGAAGGAATGCATGACCTCATACAGTGAGATTTACTGGCCAGAGTCGCGTTTCCATGGTAATTCATATATATAAACCAAACTATTCAGAATAGAATTTCTGCTTGTCTTTATGTTGAGAATTTTTCCCAAACTTCAATTCCTTTAGGTCATAACTGAAATATTAATTAGTCTGTAACATAGACTTGAGGGACTTCTAAGAAAAGGTACAATAGAGATAGATTCAGGATGGTATAATTACAGTTTTCCACTATACTTGGTGAGCAGAGTAACTTCAAGATTAGTTTTTCTTGTTGCATTATACCATTTGAAAGTAAATGTCAGACACATCATGCTAAAATAGGATGATATTTTTCCTACACAAACACAGACAGTGCACTAATGAGCTGACTCTTCCATCAAATTTGGAACATGCAGGAGCTGACCAGGGAGCATGTCAAGGAAGCTTCTGTAGCACATAATTTGACTAGTAAATAACAGGAAAAGTAGGTCAATGGTGCTTATGACTCCCACAAACCAGTGAATTTTCACTGAAAAGTATTGTCTAAGTGGCATAAAAATTTTTGGAACTTGCAAATTAGTAGAATATCATGAGAAAATCCTTTTTTAGGAAATTAGATAAGTTGGACAAATACACTGAAGCACACTGAACTAATGAGTGAGAAACTTTTCAGATAGTTTTGGAAAAAATATGAGCCAAAACCAAGACTCAGGAATATCTGTTAAGAGGTGAATTACTACTCACTTTTCCCTCTCTCCATCAGAAAATCCTGTGTGTAATGCACAAACACTGGTGGCTCACTGTTCATCCTCTAATGCCTTTTTGCTGAGCAGAGGATATACTTATTAGGTGGGTGACTGTCTCACAACAGCAGTGTTTAATGACAAGGCTTGAACTTCATTCTTCACTTTAGCACAGACTGATGATGGTCAGGCACAGAGCTGCTTACGAAGTACTGGGAATAGAACTGCCTACATGAAATGCCCATTGCATCTCCTGACTGAGCTGCGTTTATTGTCTTCAGTCCAGGTGTAAAAAAAGGGGCAAAGGATGTTCTCATGTCTATTGTCCTCAAGGATTATACCACAGAGAGAAAACTGTACTCCTTTGTACACAGTGCTCAGGATTATCAGTCTCTGCAGTGCTGGCAACATCCCAACCACTTGCATTTGCCTTGAATCCCAGCTAGGCTCTGTGCAGCACCATAATGCTCCTGAGTCAATAAATATTAATTCATATTCAAACTACATCAGTACAAGGCCATAGCAGAGTCTGGATGTCTAGTATTTGAGTAAGGGTAGTTTTTCAGTGGTTCCAAATATGTTGATTTGAGACAGTCTGGACATTGCTGTATCTCACTCTGCAGCATGATGTAGCTAAACCATGAGATTATATACATAAAGTGGAAGCCAATAAACCTTTACAGTTACATTGCAAGAGATGATGGAAGGTTCCTCTTTTTCTGGAATGAAAACCCAAAGGTGATGTAAATAAGCACAGGGAACATTTACAACACTGGACAGTGATTTATCATCTAGCTTTCATTCATTGTCCAAAACGTGAATCTAAGTCTGTATGAAAAAAGGTGCATGAAATGATCATAGACTATTGGCCCTGACACTGATGAAATCTGTAATTAATTGTTAACCTCACCTTTAAACTGAATGAACTTCTGTGATGAATTAAATTCAGGGCCATCTCAAACCAAAAATTTTTCATTCCTTGTCCCACAACTAAGCCATGAAAATACCTAATTTCTGGTGCTGGTTCAGGCTATTCTACTATTTATCCCTTTTTATGCCGCTCAAGTCAGAGCATAACTGTAATAATGGAATTCCTTTTCAGAAAGAGAACATTTAGTAAAAACTTTCTGTATCAAATAATTGGGTTCACCAACTGTGAAGTTAGGTCAGATGAAAAGAAACATGTGAAGATCTTGTATTCCCTACAATGAGAATGATTCCTGTTATTGTAAGAGTACTTCCAGACTTTTATTCAGAGACAAGTCACAAATTCAGGATGCTAAACAGGATGCAGCTGAGCAACTTGGTCTTCATTTTCCTTGGGATGTGAAAAAAATAGAAGAAACTGTACATGTTGCAATTTATGGAGCAATAAATGGACTGAATAGCGGAATAAACATCAGTAGAGAACATAAAAATGCCATGAAACATTTCCACCAAAATGGTTGAAGTCTCGCTTCCCTGACAAATCCACCAAGAGACATTTTCATTCCTCTCTATTTCTGTAAAACTAAGGATAATCTGAACAAAAGGAAAAGAGATCATTAAGAGATTAAAAACAAAAGAAGTTTTAACTTCGCACATTACGTGTCTTTCAGTGATGCTATTAGGGAAATTAATGAAACCCATTTTCTTTACTCTGGGGCTCTGGAAAAGTCATTAGATTGGAATGAATATATAACACTACATCAATCTAATTTCAAGAGAGGGAATCGGCAAACCAATGAGCAGATGCAGCTTCAAAGAATTCACCTTAATGGCAGTAATGTAAGTTTCATGAGTTACAGTAGAAAACAAATTAAAAACAACACAAAGAGACAATGATGCAATGGAGCACAAACACGACAATTAAGTGCCTCTATCTATTCAGCATCATCTTGACAATTAACAATGCCACTTTACTAATCTCAGTATTTGGCTCATCCTATTTATTTGAATGATCCCCTCCCAGTGCTCTCTTCCTCAGACACAGATTGAAAACATGTTCCCTTAAATAGAAATGCATTTGGAGATTTTGAAATTTCACTAAGGAGGCAACTTTACAGAATATCAATTTGGGGGAGTAGAAAAAGGGTTTCTTGTAGGGTTTTAAAAATGTAATTACTTTAAAATTGTACCTGCTTTTGAACACTTTAAACCTTAGTGTACACTATCCCTCTTTCTAACTGATGCATTTTTGTTCTTTTAATTAAGCTTTATTGCTTGTATTTTTTTTAAGAGTCACCATTGTGATACCAAATGAAAAATAGAACTGATGTATTAATACAAGAACCAGAAACAAATACTTGAGATCTCTGTGAAACCAAGAAAATAAGAGAAACTGAAGATAGAGAACATACCCAGGCATTACAATATAGGTAACTAAAGCTCCTGCTTGTTTCTGTAGTTTCACAAAGACCCTTGCTGATTTATAAAGGTTTTACATACCTCCTGCCTACACTGTCACTTGAAACAGCTCATATGCTTCCTATAGATGTTGCCCATGGACAAATATTGCATGATGAAGAAAATGCTCCAGAATTTCCATGTACACCAGTGGGACACAGTACCCCCTGGTTCTAATGGTGACTTATATTGCCATTTGCAGGCAGCTGCAAACACATACTAAATTGTCTGCAAAGGAGCCTGCAGAACCCCATAAATTGGGTAGTCAGTTCTACCTCAAATCTTTGCTCAAAATAGTCATACGCTTTGCACAGGCTTCTGACTTAGCCTTTGAAAAAGAATTTTGACCAGGTAGCCAAGTAAAGCAAAGCCAAATCCATATTCCCACTGTACAATCACAGGCTTTCAGACAGGGGTTTCAGAACAAGGTCTAGCACAAAATCCTTCCCTGCCAACCTCTACTTCCTTTGGAAGAATTAAATGAACTAAATTCCCATGTCTTGAAATCAAATTCTGCCCTTTCATTCAAAACCTTAAAGAGATAAATGCTCAGCTCTCCAGCTTAACTCCTTAGTCCTTGACAGGAGTCAAATAGGCAATTTGCATGGGCAGCATGTTCTCAGTACTAATGTCCAATTCTTTGTGTGCATACCTGCACAGAAGTACAAACACCCTTTATTCCTTTCTTGCTTTATCACAGTTCATCTTGTATTATTTCTCTTCTTTGTAATTTAGAATGGTCCATTTTCCAATGACAAGTCAAATACAGTCTGTCTAAAGCAGCCAAGCCCTCACTACGAATATCAAACACAAAGACAATGGTTCAGTGGAATGTGCTGCATGGAAATCTTCCTTGCAGAAACAACTTTTGCTGGTACTGAACAGCAGTGAATAATGTCCAGTGCAGAGGATACAGGCGCACTGCTGATGTCACATCAACAGTAGCAGGCACTAAGATCACTTGGTAGCTGGTAAACCTTAAGTGGGATGTTTGGATCTTCTCATGCCTGTAAAGGAGTACAGAGCTTGCATGCTGGCCAAAATAATCACTGGTGCAGGGACTGTATCTGATACTGTCTAACAAGTCCCCTTATTAAAAAATAAAAGACTCTGTGACCCAGCACTTCTGTGACAAATATTGTATTTCCAACAATCCTCATCCATCTGCACTTAAGATTTAGTGTGACAACTGACTGACTTGCCATAAGAAACAGGCTTGGGAACAGTATGTGTTGTATCTTTCCACAAAAATACTGTATTTTGCGGAGTGGTACCTATCACTCCACTAAATTCAATGAACAGCAAGATTTCAGAGAAGATTTACAAGCTCATTGCTTTATTGAGACTGTAACAGTGTTTTTGTAATCAGAAAAACAACTATAGTGTAAATGTATTTTATGCTTTTCCTGGTAGAAAGTTATGTAACATTTTATAAATGTCAAGAGAGGTAGGGAAAAACAAGTGAGGAGGAAAACATGGAGGAAGTCTGGTCTATTTGTTTATTTCTGTCTCTTGGAAGCTCTGTTCAAGAGACAGTGGTGATATTTGTGAATAAATGGCATGACTTCAGAAACTAATAAATTCCTCCAAGAGAAGGAATTTAAGAGGCTTGAGCAATTTGGTGCTAAAGAGGAGTTATTGAAATTGTGAAAGAAAAAACGTCTGGGCTGTGCTTTAACACATACCTCCCACTAGGGAGGTAAAAAGTTTACATTTTTAATAACATCTTTCAAAGCAGCTCAGGTGGGTGCTTAAGCAGATTCTGACTTGCACAATGGTGATCTCTTACTCTTTCCCCTGCAGAAGTTGTGCTTGAATGTCACTGTCGCCAGTGAAACGAAGAAAGCAGAGTCGTGGCAGTAATTACTTGCCAGACAAGGCACTGTCAATGACTCCTCACTAGCAGTAAGCAAGGGGGCACTGCAGGAATTGTGATTCACCGAGGTGCATTTGCTGTTCTGCATGTTCTGAAATGTCCTGGGTGCACCAGCACAATATTTTAAATGTGACTCAAACATACATGTGTTGTTGCCCTTCTGCTGAATTCGGGGTTTGGTTACTCATCATTGTTTCACTGATGCTACCTCAGGCTTTTGACAGAGTATGCTTTACTGCTGTGCCCCCCAGTCCCGTGCATCCCCTGCCACCCTTTGTGGTGGAAATAGTGGTCCCACACTGATGTCAAACCTGGCAGTGGGAGTGAGCTGCTGACAGGAGATGGAGGAGAAGAACTATTCTTTTAACAGCCTCTTGGTACTATGAGTTTGCTGTAAAGTGAAACTGGATCCTTAGCCAGAGTAACTGCCTTTGGGATTATGCTCCTGCTCTAGCAATTAAAGTCAGACTGCTGCAGGCAGGTAAAATCTGATGCAGTGTGAAATCTGATGCAACAGGTTCACCCATATGAGTACTTTTAAACAAACTTGAACTATCAGTGTGACAGATATCGGTTCACGTAGCTGCTGTGTTTTTGCAGTTACCTTAGGAGATTGAAAACTGAATTTACTGTATCAACAAACCACAGTGTTAGGCACTATGCCTCTTGAGACTCCTTGTCAGCTGGTGGACCTTATGCATATTTCATTGCCCAAGGCAGAGCCTCAGATCCTCTGGATTGTTAGAAGAGAAAGAAATAGCATAAGCAGAAATGTTTAACACCTAGGTAGCAGAAAGCCTTTGAAACAGCCACTGCTCTTAGTATTAATCTATTCTTAGCATTAGTCTCCAAATAATAGATACATATCAGACATATACCTAACTATAAACAGCTACACTAATGCAGCTCTGAGGTGTTACAGTAACTAATTAACATCTTTTTTTTGCCCTTTAAAATAGAGGTACTATTTTTTCAGGTCTACAAGAGACTTATTTTTGAGAAAAGCTTGCGATTCCAGTATACTTAAGTAACGTTTTGCTTCACCTTCTACAGTAACTGTGCTTTGTCCTTTACGGTAGACTCAATTAATTTTTTCTTCATGCAGCAAAATACCTGGTTTATTATTACTTCATTTTCCCTGCAGATTTAAAGGTGGGCTTTCGACCATGATACAGACTATTTTTCTTTAACTCTTGAACTTCTTGATTTCAGCTGCATCTTAACACTGTGAATATTTCTGCAGAGTTTATTTTCAGAAAGTTTGTCATAAATTCGCTACTTACCTAAGACCATTTATAGTCACCAAAAAGTATGCATTCATCCAGAAAGGTGCAGAATTTCTTTGATGTTTGGCAGGCATGTTTTATTCAGGCATATGATCCAGGCAGGATTTAGCCTAAGCTTCTTTCATTGTGGACCTATTTTCTCTGGATTAGTTACTTGTAAGAAGTGCAAAGACTGGCAATTACTACAGAACAGGTGACAACTTTCTATGTAACCTTATGTTTTCTGTGTCACTCGTTTGTGGTTTTTTTTGGTTTTTTTTTTGTGTGGATCTCATCCATGTTTCTGACAGACTTCTACTCATACATCAATTTATCTATCCCTGCCAATGAACACAAACACATATCTTACCAAAGCACTGGATAGAACGTGCCTTAAGAAGCCCTTCTATTTCTCTTACTATTCAGTACTTTAATGGTCTGAACACCAGAGGGTCTGAGCAAACACCTGTCTGAAAGATTCCACTCCTCTTGCATTGCTGAACATACAACTTTGCAGAAAGTTTCCTACAGGTGAAAGTGATTCAGGACATGTTCTTTTGATCTTTAAGGTCTGGCTCTTAGATTTTGCTTTCAGTAATGGAAGTCATCCCAAACTCTGAGATGGCCAGCAGAAATGGGGTGGTGAGTTGAGCCATTTCTTTGGCTACGGATTTTTCTTCCCTGACCTTTACCCATCTTGGGATTTCCGGGAAGACGCAACAAACCACAGGTAACTAGTAATTGAAATTACTAAAGTTACTAAATCTGACATGTAAACATGACAGAAGGAAAGTTAAATGCTTTCATCTTGTTAGTTTAAAATTAAGTGGTTAAGGATAGAGTGGCCTGTGTTAGTTGAAAAGCAGATCTTGCAGCTCAGAAATTAAATCCTTTCTTTTTTTTATGTTTGTTTTTTTTTTTTCTCCTGAAGATGTCCTTGTTCAGCACTGTGGAGAAAAACTTTCCTGATATTCAGATGAAACCTAGCAGAGAAGGGGCACTATACCTTTCTCCTTGCTTTGCACACTTCCAGGAACCCTCTGAACTGTAAAACCTCTCTGTGGCTGCCCGTCAAAGTGTGTTGCCTTGCTACAACCTTTACCTTGCCTCTCCTCCTTTACCTTGCAGTGAGCCCTCAGCCACAGGAAGTTCTGTTTGAAAACCTGTGAGAAGAAAGAAAAAAAAGAGGAAAAAAAAACAAAACAGGAGTGTGGTTTATGAATTTAAAAGAGAATTGCAGTTATTATCTCTTTAGGCCAAAATAACAATGTTAATGT